>JAUJPO010045674.1:0-16625 GCA_032270745.1 Tiaropsis multicirrata
AACTCTATATGGTGTAAAGAACGACAAATTACGCATGCGTACAATAGATTCGAAATAGGACCTTTCTCTATATGTTAGAGTTCGAATTCACCCCCATTCACAAATATTGGATATTGGATATTAGCGACCTGAGAGGTGACATTGATTAGGAAAGCTTTACCACTTCCGCCACCGCTCCACAATTTTGTTTGCCCTAAACCTTAACTTTCATTTGGGTTTACAGCACTTTAGGGTCCTGATAAATGTGAGGCTTGAACCTTGAATTCCATCCCCTAGACCCTACACTCACTAAAAGAAATCTGATTCTAATTGAATTGGTGTTTACTCTTTGGTTAAATTGGTAAAACAAACAGGTTTTAGCATTTAATCTAATAACCAGACCAATTAATATACACTATCCGATAAATTTCATTGTTACCAATCAATCAATAAGATTCAAAGGTTTCTTTTTGTTCATCTCGCTTTCTTTTTGCGTCAAGACGAAGAAGATGAAACTGAAGAAGAACAAAGGGCTAACGAGGACACAAAGAAAACGAAAAAGAAGAAGAAAACACCCATTGTTGCTGAAACCAAAAAGTCAAAAAAAACATCCAAGAAAAAGCAACCACAGGTACTTTAAACGCAATGGATTCTGGGATTTTCCAGAAAGAATCTGTGCGCCCACTGTTGAGGGTATATTTCATTTTAACGTCGATGTTAACTTTATGTACTAAACCGCTCAATTCTAGTGGTTCACACGGACAGGATTTCAAAATAGTTTATATTAATATATAGATTTATAATATCTATAATAAAAATGCTTATGGTGCAAATTTATTACAAACAAACTTTAATTAAAAGGCTGCGACTGGGTAAGAAAATTGGTAATATTATTTGTTACTTTTCTTTCCAGAATGGTCCACAATTTGAGAGCGACGAGGAGAACGGTGAAGAGAATGCGGTCGATCCGCTTGATTATTACAATTCAATCAAAGCAGAGATTGTAAAGAAGAAAATGGCCAAGAAGCAAAGGTTGGTAGACTGAAAACATAATCCAACGAGTGCAGTTTTATTATGGGTTTCTTGGGTGAATTGACTATCATCAAGAATTGCAGTCAGTCCATATTCCAGAAAGACTGGTAGAAACTGTAAAGGGCACTTTTTCTTATGTTTTTTAACAAAATGGTTTGTATACATTTCAACAAATCCTTCAGATTTTGTGATGGGAAACGTCCCATATCGGACCCTTAAAGCGTTTAAAAATGGCCTGGTAGTTTCATTATAGGTTTTGTTTTAACTGCTATGCGAAGTGGGAGGGGGGGGGGGGTTCTAAAATTCTTCGTTACAATTAATGGAGATTCTTACTGTTCCGTATAGAAATGAATATTTCAGTCAGCTCACGCCAGGCCATAATTATTAGGGTCCATATCAATATCAGGACATAAGGCAGAGTAGAGACTAAAGAGGATTTTTGCTTTTTTCTTTTCTCTTTGTTACAAATTTTAACACATCAGTTATATTTGAAAATATTGCTATAAGTTTACTTTTGCTTTCGTTAAAGTGGTATGGCGGGTGAAGAGGAAGTAGAAGAAGAAGTGATTGGATTCGGTGAAGATGGGAAGAGGATGATCACTTATGAAGTGAGTTGTTTATTTTGTTATGTACTGAAACAACTGAAAAAGAGGACTCCTTCTTTCAAGTCAATCTGGGGTTTTTACAAGTTTTTAGTTTCGTTAAATTTGCTTTTTAAATTTGAAGAATAGAAGGTCGTTAATTTTCTAAAGAAGAACGCAATATTAGTTGTAATCAAAATCGAGATAAACCAACCTTGGAGCGACCTTAAAATGAAACCTCCAGCTCGCTCCCTCTTTTTTCAAGTTCAAAAGTCTCTCTAGAGTCTCAAGACTTAGTGTTAAGTTTGAAAGAGGAGGAAAGGGAAAGGGCACAGTCAAATTGTATGAGATCGTAGTCCAGGCTGTTTCTCTAGATTGAGCAAGAAAAAACTTGCTGAACTTTGCTCCGAATTTCGAAATGTTTGAAAATTTAATGACCTTTTTTAGTGACCGCATAACTCTCAATTTTTATGGTTCGCGTAGGGTGTTTTATTTTTGTTTGATTTGCTTTTTCGGATATGTCATAATCTTGATTCATGAAGAAAGTTATACCTAAATTAATTGGTCTGTTGTAATTCGAATATTATTATTTTGAAGTGAAAATTGATTTCAATTGACCGCTCTTAAGCAATCCGTAGGCTCAGAGTTGCAGTTTTTTATTATTTGTTTTTTTTTAACTTCGCTGGTTCATTGGAGAAAATTGTCTAAAATCAGCCATTAAACTAATGATTATAATTTTCCATAATCGGAAATGGAAATGAATTACGACAGTACTATAGAAGTTGTGGACCTGCGAATTTGAGACCACTCAAGTTTTCCATAATAAAGTCTTTTAAACTAGCTTTGAGGACAAAAATATTAAAAAAGTTTCCGAAAGTTTCTTGCTGCCTGCCATTAACCCAACCAGCTTCAACTAAAGCTTGTCTTTTCATTCAGATGTCGAAAAACAAAGGGTTGATACGTCATCGAAGAAAGGAATTGAAAAATCCAAGAGTGAAGCACAAAATGAAATACAAGAAAGCCAAAGTCAAGCACAAATCTGTGGTAAATTTAAAATCATTATTTTTGTTCCATGTTTACAAATTTCAATTTTTTATTTTTTTCTTAAAGCAATTTTATGCTTAAGGTCCGCATTCACTTCCATTCTCAAAGATTGGTTTTTTATGGGACCCGGACCGTCACCTGGAGTAATTAGCGACGTGAAAGGTGACTTCGCTACGGTGGTCGATTTGGGTGGGGCTCGAACCCTCAGCCTTCCGATTTGGAAACCAGCGCCTTACCACTTCGGTCACTGCTCCCTAAATTTCCCTAAAATATGGAAATGTATGTCTCTAGAGCGACGACGGAAATTTTGTTGAAAACTCTTAGAGGTTATTCTCAGTTTGAGTTGAGCTGGAAATTCTGACATCTGTCTGTGTTTTCGTAGTTCTTTGGGGCGCAGCCTGGAAAACACCCAAAGTTGTTGGATTTGGCTGAAATTTGGTACACTTGTTCCTTTTCTTTTCTTCACTTGTTTTTTCGTTTTTGAAAATTTTGATTTTGTGGGAGACTTTTACTCACTTAAATCCAGATACAATCAGAGTTGATTATAGCCATAACTCTCTTTGCTTCCTTGTGTATTCAACGTTGTTTCGACGTCTTTTCAACTTAAAAACACTGTAAAGACGTCGAAAAAACGTCATGTTTTTACTAGATAGGAACTAACTTTCGCTTTCTTTTTTTTTCTCTGAAACTGAGTTGACGTATCATTTACGTTTGTCACACAAATGCATCATTTCGCATCATTTCGGAATCGGATGTCATAAATTAGCGTGACTTAGCATATTTTCATTGATAACTTTGTCCCGTGTCAAACCTTTCCCGTCAGGGGAAGTATTTAGCCGTTTCCCCAAACTATTCATATTAGTGTACCATAAGATTCACATTCCTGTATCAATATCTTCCTTAGTGCATTTCCGCTCTATTTTGCAGTTTTGCAATGTTTCTTTTATTTTTGGACCTACCCTAAGTCCTATAAATTGACCAGTGTCCGTCTGATCGTTCGTCCATTCGTTACAAACTTTACTCGAGGTTTGATCATTCAATTTTGTACCCAGGAAGCGTCATCATTATAAATTCTTCCTCAATACAAGAGGTCATCATCAGAGTAGAAAGTTTATGCAATTTAGCATTTTTTAAAACAAATTTATAGTTTCTTTTCTCACTGCACTAGCAAAGTCTTCTATCACGCAATCGGCCTTTTAATCAACGCCTGCTCTTCGTCTTCAAGTGTTAAGTCTGTTAATAGTTTTTGAATATGGTGGATGCTTCAGCTTGGTGTACCTTTTGAACTACCTGTCACGGGGTGAACGCCCCTGGATCAAAAACTACCTGCGCAATAATATGCAATAATAACATATATTTTAAGTGGCATCCTCCGAAAAATTCAACAGCTTTTAGACAGCTACAGAATTATTTCCACGAAGGGTCACTGTTTCCAACATGTTTGAAAAAATGTTTGAGCCGAAAAGCAATTTGCATTTTCAATTCCATTTTTTCGAATCAAGAAAATGTGATGTGGTTAAAACAGACCACAGTGGAATCTCTATAAAGCGGACAGCCACCGTTGGTGCAAAAACATGCGGCCATCTTATAGAGGTGTCCACCTTGTAGAGATTGAAATGAACTGAAATATAGGCATGTCCGCCTTTAAAACCTGTCCGCGTTAGAGAGATTCAACTGTATTACAGTTGGCTGGTTAAGATTATTAGAAATAACCAGTGACAAATAGTTTTTGCATATACTGCATTCATTTCAACTTTTGTGGATTTTCTGGGCCTTTCTGTCGTTAAAGAAAAAATTGATGATCAATTATTTGCTTTAATTACCATACTTATTGTGAAATCAATCACACATTCGTAATTATTCCACCCACTACCTTCAGGCTTTATTATAATACCGATTTAAAAATGTAATGTTGTAATGTTGATTAATTGCCCATTATGTTGACTCGGATCCTGTTCAATTTACTTTCTGCAATATTTATGTTTCCCATCATTGGGAGGTCGAACGAGTGGGCACACAGGGAAGCGATCGTCTGATACGGGGTTCTGTCATTGAGAATCAAGAGGTTATTTTTCAGGTCTTTTCAACTAAAACACATACTTGGGGCGCGTCACGGACACAGGGAAACATTTCCATTGTTGTAATTGTTCATCAATTACTAATTCTTATCGTCATAAGTTCAAAAGCTTATCTTTTCTCTTGAAAGATCAAATAAGTGGGCATAAGGGCCCCCAATAGGGCAATATTATGTTTAATTTCTTCCTCGAAAAACTTCTTTTGATTTTAATTTTAATTGAAGACTTAATGGTCCTAATAATCACACCTAGTGATTGGACTGTCAGCTGTTGAAAACACTAAAATAGAATCATATCCTTTTTTATGATTTAGTCCCTCAGAAGAAGTTCTAATAATGACCATGTAAAATTGAAAACAGCTAGACACCAATGTGCGTTGATGATCGTAATACTTATCCACATCATGAATAATCAATAACGCATGTCTTAAATTGTTCTTTTATTAAGACTTCCGTTCGTAATTATATTCAGTATTTTTGGAAGCGTCGTAGTATTAGTTCCAGTTTGTGGGTGAAACCTCTTTCCAAGTTTCGACATCCTGGTTCCATGTAGTCTAGATCTAGATCATTAATTTCACATATAAACCACTAAAAAACATTATACCAATAACCAAAGAAGCAAAGCGAAAGAAAGAGAACACATAGAGAGGAAATTATATGGTCTAGTAACATTGCTGCTTTTCTCATTTTAGTATGCATAAAACATTTGTTTCTTTCTTTTATCTAAAAAATAACTTTTTGTACAGAACATAATGAAGAAGAAAAACATTTTACTTTTATTCTTTAAAGAAATATCTTACATTTGATATTAAAATCATGAGTTTTTGAGAAAGCCGCGAAAAAAACTTTCAATTTTTGTACCTAAAAAATCACAGTGCAGAATTCTGTGCTGATTGCCTGAATTTTTCCAACCTCAAAATCGTCAAAAGTGAGCAATGTTTCCATTATTCTAATGTTCCGTACGGCTTTTTTATTTTATTTATTATTTTTCTAATGAGTAATAAATAATGGTCTGGAAATCGAGACTAGGTTCCTTGTCGCATTGCTGAACAGGTGCCATAATTTTGAAACAAGAACAATAATGCTCGGGTACTTGTGCCGCTGTACGGCTTCTGTGAATCCCTTGTAGGGTCGCAAAAACACGAAAATTGAAAACATGTCCTTCAGGGTCACTTTTTTCACGATTTTCAGCAAAAAGATCTCCAAAATGAATTTATCCAACGCATGGGATATTCCAGTAGGGTTAGAACCTTTTTTGAAGTTTCTACACCTTGGTTCATTACACTGCATGCCGTGTGTGTCCGTCGGTTACTTGAATTCAGAAATGTTCAGAATGACTTTTGATTTGATTGATTATTTTGAGTTGTTTAATGTTTTCAAATTCTTAGAAACGTTTTGTTGTCAAGGAAATTTTCATCTTCAAAGTTTCAGCTCCTCATCCCATTCCATTGTAATTTGAAGTGAAACCTTTACTCATTCCTAATGGGTGTCTGATGGTTTGGAATTAAAACAAAACAAATTTGCAGTTATCTGAATCGTATTATTTTGATATCGTTATTTTATCCCGTTTCGTTCCGTTAACCGTGTGATGAAATACCAACATGCAACACCAAACATATTCCTGATTCTCATACTTTCTGTCCTTAACGCCAGTCTCCACCAACCGAGCAGATGGCGTGACTTATTTTAAAGTACTGTAACCCTATTGGCAGAAAAGACGATACCGCAATTCCTTATTTAATCTGACGTCATGGTCGAGCGATCGCTAGAAAGGTTTTTTCAGCAATCGAGCGGACGAGGCTTTACAGTTATTGAATTTTGGTTAACTGCTGAAATAAGGCATTCCCAATAGGGGATCCTTCCCGGTAAAATTTGTCTTCAATAATAATCAAATTCATTTTAGATGCATTTTTCTATTAGGACACTGTCCTAATTCAATTGGTGCTTATGGTTTGTTCTTAAATAAAAAAATAAACCTACGGCTGGAAGATTTCCATGGGAAGTTAAGCATGTCTGTGTTGAAAGTAGTTATCTGGCAGTAAGTTTCGATATCCGCATTTTGCGTACATGTTCAGTGACATGCTACCCAGAAGATCTTTTGTAAGAACTTTGTATAACCGAGAATGAGATGGATGAATACAGAGTCGAGATAGCAAAAGTTATAGCAAAAGTGTTGTAGCAACCGTAAAATGGACAATCAAGATTAAAAGGTCTGTAGAAATTGGCTCTTTACTTCAAGGTTGATATGCCAACAGACAACTATCAAAAGCATCTACTGCCAACAGACAACTATCAAAAGCATCTACTGTGTTTCTGCTGTGTTTCTGCTACTATTTAATAAAAGTCTACAACCTTTAGTCAGGCATTGGATATGCGGACCTTAAGGACAGGTTGTTCAACCTTCCAAAGTTTCTCTGAGGATGTTGTCCGAGGGGTCTGGTACTACCTCGGCCATTTTTATTTTCCTTTTGGAGAAATAAATATCAAATTGTGTCGCTAGAAGTACTGTTAATGTTGTTCGTCTTTGATGTGTTCTTATAAAAAACATCAGTCAGTCGTTCTTTTCAAATCACTTCAAATTTTCTTTTGGATGAAGATTGGATTGTTGACAGCAATTACCGTTTAAGCGCATGTGTGCTGATACTATATAATTGTTGTTGTTTTTTCTCTGTTTTTTGTATTTGTTGTAAGAATTGTTGGTTTTGCTGTTGTAGAGTCATGGGAACTTCTTTTAAGAAAACCTCGTTATCCAATATAACGTCGAACCAACGATATCACACTCTGCTCCTTGTCCAGAAACATATACATATAGCTTGCAATTTGCTCGTTATTTAACACTTTCCATTTTGTTCCTAGAGAAAGAAGAAATTTTCTTAATAATTGATAAATGATTTGATATTAGCTTCAGTGCTGGAATGATGTTCAGTTCAGTTAAATGATGTAAATTAAGTCTACAACAGACGTGTCTTCCTTCACGCGTTAACTGGTTCGAAAGATAGGGCTAGATGGATAGATTATTGCTGGAGAAAAGATTCCCTTGAATTCTTCAACTTCGGACATAAGGCTGTAGACTTTTTTTTAAATATTAAAAATTCACTAAACAACAGTATAACTGCCCTCTTTACCCCACTCAATGCTTTTGAAAGTGGTCTGTTGGCATATGGTAGCAATAGCTGACCTTATTTACATCAGTTCTGAAGGAAGGGGCACATTTCTAAAAGTCTATAGACCTTTAGCCCAACATAATGACAAGAGGGTATACCATAAATGCAAAGGTAGGGGACTATAAAAATGACATTGAAAGGTTCCAGCGTAATCTTTTTGCCCCCCACTTACACGTCCGGGGATGACTGTATGCACGAATGTCAAATGACGTTTCAACCATAACATAATAGACGGTCATCATCAGTTATGCCTATTAAATAGATCTATTTAAATATTTTGGTATGATATTGATTCATAATCTGACAAAGCTTAATTTATTTTGTGCTGGAAACCAGCCAATTTTTTGAGATTAACCTTCATTCATTTCTTCTCTCTTATCGAATATCTCGTGAACAGTTATTCGTCTAGCCTCTAGAAAAAACCTTCACAAAAGTGCTTGTTTTGTGGATGTATATTAAGCCTAAACTAACTGTTTTGAGGGCAATACACAGCTTTTGCCGGATGAGGTCAATATTTTAGGTTTTGCCCAAGAAAACAGTGGCTACATAAATTAGAGAAACATTTTTCATAGATTTCTAATGGAAAGATTTTGACTTCTATCTATATAAATGAAATTGGACAGTCATTCTGCTTCCAAGTGAAAGTGTCTCTTAGCAAATTTATTCCAATTATTTATTTTTGACATCATAAATTTTTGGATTTTAATCACGAAAATACTGAAAATACTTTGCTGTAAGGAAGACGTAAATTCCGTTCAAAATTTTCATATGTCATTTATTGTCATTTATCTATTCATCATATTCCGAGAATTTCAAATTGATTGTTTTGAGAATAGCACAAAATGTTTCCTTTAAAACGTCATGCGCTTCAGCGTGTCAATTTGTTCCGGTCCAAGATTTGCGCAGAATGTTTTTCTTATTACTAAAGTTTTAAAGATCACAATCTGTCCAACGAGTTTTGTCGCTTCGTCACCGCAGATTCGAAAACGACGTTACTTTGTTGTTATCGACGGATATCAGCTATTCGTTTAAACTTTCTTCAATTTCAAATTACATTGTTAACCAGACCTCTCCTTTTTATGCCGCACTTTTTTACTATGGCTAATTTTTCGTTTCCTTGCAAACTTTATCGGGAATACTATTCTGGGGCCATGCATTATGTTAATATGCAGGTTGAATATGAACTTTAAAACGAAAATGAAATTGAATATCTTTGTATCCAAATTAGATGACGTCGGAAAATGTGTATATTTATACACTATATTGGACGGACACCATTGCGTACAAAGAAAGTATCCGTGCTACTGAAGTGTCCGCTTTGAACCAAAATCAGTCCGTCCGTCCGTTCGTTCCAAGAAATAGTGTCCGATATATTGAAAAGTTCGCTTTAAACCAATGTTCGCTTTATTTATCAGAGAGATATCACTGCAGAAATCTCAAGGCATTGAAACCCTCCTCTACTGGGTGACGTCAACATCATGTTGTCTTGAAAGATCAGAGGGAGTTGGGTTCGTGCCCCATTTTTATCATATGATTAGTACCTGTTCCAACGTCGATCTTGTGACTCTCACACCCATCTGGCACCCCAAGATTTCTATAGTTTTAACTTTCAAGGATCAGGTAGCCTTATTTTGATCTGATTAAAACGAAAGGAGCACAAACCCTTCGATACAAGGACCGATATTGTAAAAGTTTGTTTCTTTAATGTTAGCTGTTAGGTGAATAGAGTTTTTCTCTTGTTCTTTCTGTATATGAACCTTATTATACTGTATATTGTCGATATTTTGTCCGAAAAATATTCAATAAAGTACACCGGACAGCCCTTCCGTCTGAGGTACAGGACTATTTGCAAGAAAACTAGTTGAGAGGCATTATTGTTATCAGATGATGAATGAGGAGGAGGGGTAGTGATTGATATCTTTTGGAAGGTTGCCCATTTCTTGATATGTTATGTAAATTTGATGAACACCGTTTTCAACATCAATTTGGAAACAAGTCAATTTTTGAGCCATTGTCATTACATTCCTGTCTTTACAACCTGTCGTAACATAATACAGAGAGCTATTGATGGGTCTGTATAGTTTTGTCAAATATCAATATTTCCAACCAAATTTTCTAACAAAATAATTTGGTTAGTGTTGAGTGGCCGCCTGAAAGGAGGTTACATATTTCCTTGAGAACTTTCCTTCGCATCTCTTCGATCTCCTTCCTCCATTGTTTTGGTTGAGAAATTTCTTGGAACAAGTGAGCTATGATGAAAGACAAACAGCCATGAATGTGTGGTGTTATCTAAATATTTGTGGAATTTATTTAACTTGCTCAAATAAAGAATCTTTTCACGCCACGATTGTCTGATTATCTGTTCCACGCGTCACAATTGTCTTATAAAGTGCTCTTTGAAACCCTTATCTTGTTCGTCAAATCTTAAACTTTACCACGGGTGACATTTTTGAAAATTTCCAAACTTTTCACCCAAAATTTAAACTTTCAAAGTGAATTTCTGGACCTGGAATCACTGAAGATTAAGTATCAACCATTGTATGGTATCATTGAAAAGCTAACAAAACTACTGCAATTCGTCTCTGTGTAGTGCAACTTTTTTGGTTGTGACACAGTTACATTACAGTGAAGAGTTTCATGTCGGAAGCAACCTTGTCTGTACCCAATATCCCGATACCCCGATACCTGCGGAAAATTCAAATGTTACTTTCCGTATACCAACGGACGATAAACTACTCTGGTACAGAACTACCCACAATTATTTAAGAGAAATAGTAGTCATTTGTGTACCTGTACTAGACTCTAAATCTACGGGAATTTCCATCATTTTCGTAAAGGGTTTCTTCCCATTCGCAATTTCTAGTTTGAGATTTGAATAAATACTTACGGCCAAGGACTTACTTGACGCGCGAAACAGAATGGACCAAATAGCATTTTACCGCAAATACTTTTTACGGGAAATTATCGGCAAAAACGTGTAGTATACTTTGCTCTGGGTAAGAAGTAAAATAGTAGTTGTTCAAAAAGAAATGTAGGTGTTGATCAACCTTTGCTTGACCATTCGGAAGCATTCTAAAGAGTTTTACTCACGCGCTTCTTTCTATTCGCAAGACGGATATTTGTTTTTGTTTGTAAAATACTATTTTCAAGGGAATTCACCTTTACTACTTAACACTGTCTCGTGATCGAAATCTGACTGAAACGCCTTCGAAATTATTTGTTTTGGTTACAAACAATCGTAAACACTATTTTGAAATGTAACTTCAAGAGGTGTGTGCACTTGGGCAAGCACCTACGCACATTTTTTATCTCTCTTCTATGAAATTGTGTGGATGAAATGTAACCTCTCTTTATTTAAAAGGTGTGTTGCACGTTGACTAGCACCCACGCTCGCTTTCTCTCCAATTAATTCTATGAAATTTTGCTGGAAGTGTGGTTGAATTTGATTCTTTTTTTGTGTGGCTCAGGAATTGTCTCTCTGTTGTACGGTTTCCGATAGGCGGTAACTATGCACGTATGTTTTCAGTCGAATTTCTTTTTAGCCCAACAGACACACAGCGTTATTTCAACACTGTTCCTACTGGAAATCCCTTTTGTAAAGTGAAGTCTAACGATTTGTCTTTTGATTTCTTTCTTTTTATTTCGTTTCAAGGTACGCGAAGTCCGTAACGAGCAAAATAGATATGGAGGAGAAGTGACTGGAATCAAAGCTACTTTATCTCGGAGTGTTCGCATCAAGTAATAAAGCGACTTTTACGGCAACCGAAGTATGTTCCGTGTTACTTTGTTTTTACACATATGTGGCAAGAAATTACAGAACACCATCTACAGGAACTGTACAATTTTTAAATCCAGTGACCACGCTTATTTTGGTGTAATGAGGAGTAATCTTGAACAAATTGTTCAAGGACGGTATTGCCAAAGGACAAAATATTTAGCTATTGTAAACGAATACTAATAATAATTAATACGATCCTCTCGAGATGCAAAAAATAACTGTTGGCCTCGTTTTGAAACAAATTAAATTTTTATGATATTACATTTGCATATCATTTTGTATTCCTAAAGGACTATCAACAACTCTGAATAAAGAGTGCAAAAGGCTCAAGAAAATATCGCTTGAGGTTCTAGCATCACGGCAATTGTAATTTGGAAACGAGCAACCTCGTTCCCAGAGTGAGCAACCTCGTTCCCAGGGTATCCTCTGCGCTATTCGACTTTTTTTGTATGGTGCATCAAAGAAATTATCGAACCATGTCAAAAATGTCAAAAGGCGTGCAAAGAACTCTTGGAATGAGGTTGGGAAACGAGGCAAACAAATATTTTATCTGGAGAAAAGTCTATTGAATTAACTTTTCGAAGCAAAGGGCAAAAGACAACCAATTGATATTGCGACCAAACCTTATTTTTATACGTTATAATTGTTAAAATAGGTGAACGGTTTGCTTGAAAATCTCGAGGATTAACTTGAAAAGAAAAGCTCTTAGATGGAGAGCGGAGTCGACATAAGGGAGAAGGGTTTTATGACAAATATGACTATTTCTAAAACCGGGTTTTAAAACTGGTTTAACCTGTCTGCTTACCATTATGGTATTATGTTCTTTTGTCTTTTTGTTAATTTTTTTAAACTATCAATCAACTTGTGATTAAAAAGAAAAGGTATTAAATATACACGTTAGAAAAAAATAGTTTTTTTATAAGAACCAGTTAAGAAGGGAGTTTTACCGAACTTGCTCGAGATGGCAAACTTTTGGTATATAAATCTTTGTTATTTTTCGTAACCATTTCAAGCAAAATTCAGGAATCACGAATCTTTGCATCGTGACTATTCGGTTATAACCTTGAATAGCGAATCTTATAAAATTGGGATTGTAACCTGGAATATTCTCGAAGCCTCTTTTACATTTTCGACTCGCAATATCCATAAGTGAATGGGCTTAAATCAAAAGCCGTACTCCGTTGTTACCGGAAGGATATCAACGTTAACCCAAGGCTTATTTTCTTTCGAATCTTTCTGGGCCCCACACACACACACACACACATTAACTGTCGACAAATTTTGCATTCTTCGAAGTTGGTTCTGCTCTGAAATTTCACTCTTTTTGTAGCAATATTTCTAGTTGCTAGTTATCTCGTCATCTTTTACACTGGAATTTGATAACATCGGAGGGAGTCTTCGGTTCATGAAATCCATTACGTCATCTTTTATACGGAAGCATCCCAAAACCCATAATGTTTGCCCACTGGTGTTATTGTTCAAATTGAATACTAGTGGCAAACGCACCCGACTTTTTAGGGTGTTTCCGTATAAAAGATGACGTAATAGATATCGTGAATTTCTTTCTTACGAATTTACGAAAATTCTTGTAAAGAATGACAGACAGGACACTAAAACTACTCTTAAATTTAATAGCTCTTATATCCGGCATTGAGGTTACTACTCTTAAAAGATCGTTCTTGATGTCAGGAAAGCCACAACCATTATTTGTAAAAATAACTTCCATATCCTTGATCGTTGTGCGGTCAATAATTAACGTATCTTAAATATCTGTCTCTGATTGGCTTACCATGATGTAATGATTACCTCATGGTTTAATGCTAAAATGTCTCTTATAAAGCTGGCAGTAAACAAGGCTAACGTTTACTAAACAGGGTAAACTGTACCGTCAGAGGCATCAAAATATTCCATTAATTACACTATTATAGCCATTATACTGTCTGTTGAGGATGTTATTTACAGAACAAGTATTTTTGCTCCTGTGTATTTAGTCCAGGCTCTAGACGACTAGAGTAAAGAATATGAGGTATAGTTTATTGACCACAAGCTTGGGGTAGTGTCAACCGCGAAACACGAATATTCTCACAATTAAAAAACCACCCCTAAAATTGGTCTTTTTAGGGCAAAATAGGGCTTTTTGTGGACAAAAGGGTTAGGCTATTGCCAGATAGCCTATTTGCATCTCATCATTTTCCCGTGCACCCGCCGACCGTTCGCCCTGGAATCGAGGTTGCGATCGTGTTGTTGTCCTCCATTCAGCACACCAAAGTATGCGTCAACAATTATCTTTCGACCTGGGATCGGAAGGACTCGTATCATGTCATATCAACTGCATTGCGTGCTATGGTGTCCCCGTCGAGTTATCTAGTGATGGTGGGCCCGAATTTACAACGTAATCAACATTCTTGATACGATGGGGTTTAACGCACCATCTATTATCTGCTCACCACCCTCAATCTAATGGACGTTCCGAGGCTGCTGTGAAAACCGTCAGTGGCTACCCTACAGCTTGGAGACAAATCGAACGTACAAAGTCGATCCGGCAACTATCCTAAACATTGGGATCGTTCTGGAACAGTCCTCGCAACTCTTGAGCGTGATAGCGTGATAGTTATACCGGGTTTGCCGAAAAGACTTCCCCATTTTCCAAATTTTGAAGTATTGTTAAAGTTGATGGATCTAAAGCTGTATCTTTTTTGTGATTCATTTGATGTGTTTTTGAAGCTACTCGCAGTAGCTAGGTGGTCCTGTCTCTATAAACAGCTTTTCATACCAGACCAATATCGGCTAATCTAGACCTCCAATTCGAAACATAACCCTAAATATTATAAAGTCATAACCTAACTCTAACTTATACCTATTAAAAACCAAAGTTTGGAGTCATGAAACGTGCTCGTTTCTAAGATATGGACACTTTGATACTTTGCCTGCAATGACAGTACAGTAGTTACTCTACCCTGCGTTTTCACGCCGTAACTCTAGTCAACGGTGTCATCAGTACTTCAAATTTTGCATAAAGTTGCGTATAAAAGTCATCAACACGTGTGCACAATTTGATGAGAAAAACTTTATTGGTTCTTGAGTTTTAAGCAAATTTCGTAGATTAGTAATTGGCGGAACGAGATTCCGCAAATTACTATTAGCCCCTTAGAACAATAGTCAACGAATGAGTGTGCGAGTCCCGATTTTACTTTCGTTTTTTGGCCGAATTTTTTTACGCTAGAAAATGAACGAGGCGAGCGCGGGCGATTATATCCAGATTCGTGCACGAAGGAAAAGAATATCATGAAAGAAAAATATAGTTTTAACACCCCTATAGGAAGGGATGTGTTGATCACGAAGAAGAAATTCATCGCTTTCTTCTGCCCTGTTTGACCTCGAAGCCTTATGTTATGATATACATATAAAACTAGCCATAGCTCTTACTAAACTGCTGCCACCGCTTTTCTAAAAATAAAAAGCTTAAAGAATTTTAGACATCCTTAAGAGAAATACTAAGCTGAACTTGCAAGGAAACTTCTTTCAAATATACATGATATTAGAAAGGTTAGAAACGTCATAAAGAATAATTTCTAGCTATATAGGCCTTTTTTGGAGTCATAAATAGTACGATAGAACGTTGATGGTAGATCAATAAAAGCACCATCGTGACCAGAGTCAGCGATTTCCTGTGAAAGATTTTAATACCGACATGATATATGTGAAATCGAACGCTTTAATGGTTTTCTGTGTATTACGCATGCGTAAGAAACCATTTAAGTTTTTTATGATATTCAGCATAATAAATAACATGTCATTCAAATAAAGGAAAAAACATTCTATTCAAATATATAAATCGAGGGTTAAATCACTCAAAAAAATCTCGTACACTTTTTTCAAGAAAAAATCAAAAAATCAAAAATCACCTCAAAATTGGCAAAAAAATCACAAAAAAAAATAGGGAAAAATAAAAAAAAAATAAAAAAATCACATCTAAAACAATCTAAAAGTCTCGTACACCTTTTCAGGAGTGGTTTACCCCTCGGGGTTAATTACTCGAAAAAATCTCGTACACATTGGCCTCAATTTATAAGGTATTCAGTGCAATACATCTAAAAAAGTTACTAAAGCTGTTCCGGACTTTTAGGAAGACAGAAAACTTTGCTCGAAACTAGCGCTTTCCAGGTCTGCTATCAGGCCTGAATACTGCGATCCCATTTCCACGCTCTCATAGTTTTTTTAAAGTATTTACATGAAAAAATAAAATTAGTTCGATAATCATATCAATCTCTTCGCACAAAACTATTTTTTAGATGCTCTCCCAAGGAAGTGAAAACACATAATGACGTCATCACAGTCAATGAAACAACACCTGACAGACTGAATTTAACAATTTCGAAGGTGGATTCTGAGTCATGACCACTAGTGACCACCCATCCAAAAATGTTTTGTATAATGGTGTTGGCTGTTAGGAATAGAGTTACCATGACGACGAAGACCAAGAAACAATTGGACCATCCTTTCTGTGGTGATTGCTTCATGAATTGTGGATCGTTCAAACAAACCAACAAACAGATGGAGAAGAAGGGTAACAAACAACCGTTGAAAACCTAATTAAAGAAGATCGAATTAATATTGTTGGATGAAATTGCATTAAACAGGAATATATATAGTGGGAAAAACTTTTAAGATAAATGCCACTTTCTTTCCAAAAACAAACAAGAGCCGCAAAGATGCGGATAAATATTTCCGTAGCAATTGACTTTATTGACCAGAAAATATATGTATCAACTAGACTAATGAAAACATAAATGCAAACTGACAACGTGCGCATCGCACACTGGGATCAACTTCAGAATTTTCCACACTCGTAGGCACAATTGTAAAATTGATAGCTAAGTTTAATCAACAAAATCCGAGGGTTCTAGAAGTCTAATCGGCTAAAAATATTCTAACTTTGTTTTGGGTGCAAAAACTCGTCCCCAGGCCTCAAA
>JAUJPO010045685.1:0-31628 GCA_032270745.1 Tiaropsis multicirrata
ATTTTGTGTCGAAATCCCGTAATCCCGTTAAGAAATATGCCAAATCCCGTGATCCCGTTATCTCGGATGCCCCCCACTGTCATGGGCCGATAAGATGGAACCAATGGGTTCTTCTTTGTGGGACCCTTGCTTGATTGCTAACTGTATTGTCGACTTTATCTACAAAACTCCGTTGCACTACAAAACGGAGATATTTAGAGAACCACTTATAATTATAACTAAAGAATTCATTGAACGAAGTCTCTTAGTGAGAGGGATAAGTAGGCTTGCAAGAAATGAAAAATCACTTAATGATTGAATCCATGAATGACTATTGAAATCTTCTTTGACTGGAGTTTAATTAAAGTATTTTTTAGTGTAGTTGTCTTGTAAAAAAAGAATCTTGCTAAATTTTGAAAGAAAAATTAAGAAGAGCCAATTGAAACGTGATTAATAGGAATTCATTAAGGTCTATTAGGAGCAATAATGAGAACTATTAAAAACGATTATGATACCCAATTTCGTCAGTCGTTTTGGCAAACATTTATTTAAAATTGACTGTTTGATGCCTTTTTGGAACATTATTAAGAAATGCATCGTTATAAAAATACAGTCATTAAGTTTTGTCTTCCAGTATTTAAATATCGATTCTAGGGTGTTATCACGGATTAATTAGGGCTTAAGAAACCGCATTGACGAAGAGCATATAACATTGTCTTTGTAGTAAATCATGCTCACTCGAAAAAAAAAAATTCGAGATTAACAGTAAACCATGTTCACTCGAAGAATTTCTTTCTCGAGATTAACCCGCAATAAAAATGAATACGTTCTTGTACCCTGTAAATGCAGTTTTGTAAAGATTTGTTCAGCATCGAAATGGAAATTCCACTAACGGGTCCGGCCTCTTTTAAAAGTTATGTCACCTTGCCACAATTTAGTTGTTTGCGTATTATAGAAGAGAAGGGTGTAGATTTAATAATTTTCGCCATTGACCATCATTGTACCAGACATTACATGCTTACATCTCCTGATCAGCACCTTCATATCAGGGGAGGGGTTCGTAACATTGTTAATATTCTTTGGCTTGATATGATTTTGAAAAGCTCCCATCCTCTATTTGCTAAGAGCAACATAGTTACCTTCTGTTTGTTATGTTACTATGTGATCTGATCGAAACAAAGTGGTATCTTCAATACCACGTCCTATCCTTCTTTCTTACACAAATAAATGATTTCAATTTCCATCTCAATTGTCGCATACCCAATATCAGGCAGGCACCTCTGCAGCGCAATTTGCAGATCGAAAGTATGGGTTGATTTGTTGTAGAGAAGATCTACATTATGTACTTTCACATGTAATTACTTTTGTAATTACAATTATCGAAACCATCTTTCTGTAGTGAGTGGGATTTGAAAAACGCCAATTTCCTATATTCAAAACTATCTCATTGAGGTTTTCCTCAATTTTGCAGTTGTCTTTTGAAAACCCAATATTTTTAAGCAAATTTAACGATTGAAAGTGGGATTCTAAATTACTTTTACTTTTACGAGGAAGTAGTGCCTGGTAGCGGAGAAGTGTTTCGTTTTTCAAAAACCAAAGTAGCTGGTTTAAAAACTGCGGAGTTCCTGGCTTCCTTTTCTTACCAAAGCCTTCTTTCAACGAGATCATCATTATTATTGTACGTGTACTCTTCTTATAAGAAAAACGCTTATTGCCAACTTGAAAAAATTATAATTGGCTAAGAGAGCGAAGCCATAAGTCTGACATTTCATATTTTTACACGTAAAAATACGAGACTGCGTTCAACAAGGAGATCTGGTAAAATAGAGATCAACTTTACGCTCACAGTTCTTCTCATTTGTTTTTTTTTGTTTTTTTTTGTTTTTTTTTTCTTTCTGTCCTCTCTACTCACATCACAAAATGATTATAATTATAAACGACCATTCGATTTTCTTTTCGAATGTTTAGATGTCAATTTCACTCAAAATAAAAAGAGAGAAAAAGCACAAAGAGTAAGTACAAAGAGCGAAGGAAAAGTACGATGGATCTGAAAGTTAATTTGTTTCCCTTTTAAAGATTTCTCTTTTCCTTTTTCATGGAAATTTTCCAAAAGAGAAGAGAATTTTCAAAAGGAGAATTTAGGAGAACTTTCTTCCTTGAACCTGGAACGGCTATTTACGACCTCTGGAAGACTCCAGCACTCATAATGATCTGACCTACGGTATGCGCGGACGACAGTAAGGATGGGCTCTTCAAGGTTTTGCCAGGTGTAGTGTGTAAGGGTAGGAAATTTAAAAGAATTTAGAAATTCTTTGCTCAAATTGGGGAAAATGGTTGAAAAATACATTGTAAGGGGCGGTTCGAGGGCGGTTTTTTGCCGTACATACCGTGCAGTTTTGAAAGACAATAGCACCTATTGTTTTCTTGAAAAGGAAAAGTGAATTTCAAAAAGGAGAAGAGATTCACCCTCAGAGCCATCATAGAAAAGGGTTAAACTAATTTTCACACTTTCTCGTACAATATGTCGATATATTTTTCTCGTTTACATTTTTATATATTTTCCTCACCTAAAAGCTATCAAACTACCATATACTTAAAAAAGCAACCCATGTGTTTGGTTGTTACGAGGAGCAATACAAATATTTTAGAAAATATTGCCGTCTCTGTTAGTACTTACAATAACAAGACTAGGATAAGCTGTACCTATTTCTCTCCAATTCAGCTTCTTGAATATAGTGGAATCTCTCTAAAGCGAACGTAGTCGGACATCTCTATTATAACGTACAAAAATCTTTCGGACTGATTTTATTTCATTTCAATCTATAAAGCACTGGAACATCGACACCTCTGTAAAAATTTTGCACCATTGGGCGGGTTCGCTTTAGAGAGGTTTCACAGCATAATAAAATGAATTAACGGAAGGGGAGGAAAAGAACCAGCAAAATAATAAGTGAAGGAATTTTAAGCCATTGGAAAGGATATCAACGTTTAATAAAAGATCTTTTGATCTTAATGCACGTTGAAAACGACTGTGGTTTTCTCTTTCTTTTAGTTTTGTTCGCTCCCTGTGTGTGGCATCACACATGTCTGTTGCTGGCAAATTATCACCAACTGTGTTTTCCGACAAAGAAATTTCAAGAAGAAAATGAAGTTAATACATTGGCATACAAAAAAATGCATCAGAAAAGAGGTATTTTCATTTTGTAGTACTTTGTTCAGATCGGGCCAATCGTGTAAAGGGGCTCTCGGAAGTCTTTTGTTGCATAACCCTATCCAGCCCCCCGTTTGTGGAATCCCTGTAAAGATGTATTAGTGTGTATGTGGCGCCTACTAATCCTACCTATATTCCCATACATAAAGGATCTGATCTGAATTTTCCCTTACTATATATGGATTTTCCTTTGTTCAGATCCAAAATACAGGAACTAAAAGTGTTTTCTTTATTTAGGTTCCATTTAAAAATATGTGGGTGGTTGTGGCATCCATGTAATGCATTGTGCGGTAAAAGGCCTAATAGCTTTATTTTTTGTATAGTTCCCATAACAACACAGCATTCGACAGGTGATGTAGGAATTTTGACATGTCAGGTAAAATGGTGACATTGCGAAATTTATATCTTAACGTTTTACCCGGTGACAGGACTAGCTTATGGGTTCAAAGTGGAAAGCATTTTGACTATTATTTCGAAATTTTCTATTTTATTTTTAGCCTTTTTTACCAAGGTCTTCCCGTCTGTATACAACATGCCAATTCATGCACAGGGGTCATAATACGATAGAAGATATTTTGGACCGTTTAGACTCAATAAATTTGCAAGTACGAAGTAAGTTAGAAGATGTTTTTAATATTTTTTCGATTTTTAAAATCTGCATTTTCTTCAAAAAAATGAATGGAGCTTAAGAAAAAAAACTTTGCAATATTGTTTGTAAAGGTGAAAAGGTCGCTTGGAAGATATTTCTTTTGGAGTAAACTTTAGAGATGTCCAATTTCATTTTAAGAATAGAAGGCCGATAATTACCCACTCTGAGAAACACGTCATTTCTTCTCTAAGCTTACGCCAGCATGTCAATTACTGGGTCTCTTAAGACGTCATTTTTGAAAGAACTCTACCAAAAGCATGTTCCGCTAGACAGTAAGTCTACATCCATAACAACCTGAGGCTTTTTACCGCTGATAAACGCCGATAATCTTCTTCGCTATGGTTTTATGGTAAATAGAATTCAAAAGAGAAGATTGAAATTACGTCAGCAAAATCTCTCGATTGCACGTAAGAAAAACCCACTCACCATCTCCAAGTATAAAAAAACGACGATTTTTTTCATCAAGATTTTAGCGGCAGATCTTGTCGAAACCTTTTGATGTTGGGCTGATACTTCAGGATGTTTTTGATGTTCCCGGAAGAACTCTTTTGTGTGACGTATTTCTTTTGCATCATTCTCTCGTGTGATGTAATCGTGAGATTTCCCAGCAGACGCACGACGTTGGGTTGGGGCAGCCAAAGTTGTTTAATATGTCATGTCATTACTGACTGTGATCCTCAGTAGTTTTCAAGAATTCCCCATTCATTCACCCATGACACCCCTTTAATAATATACCAGTTGGTGTCAAATTTTATGGACATGGACAGTTTTCAGCTCTTTGCTCTGGATTTTATTCATCTTCATTATTTACAACACTTTTTGTGGAAAAGAAACCATACCAGAACAACAGACTTCAATAGTATAGCCAAAAGTTAAGAACTTCTGCAGAAAATTTCTTAAAATTACTGTAGATTTAAAATTTGAAATCATTTTATTGCTTAAAAATAGCTAAAATTGCTCCAAGAACGCATTTTTTAGTTTTGATTTCAGAAAAATTAAGAACGTTCCTTTAGTGTTTGTTTATAGTGTTCTAATATAAAAACTTTATAATACTACTTAAAATTAAAAGGAAACTGTGAAGATCAGAAAAACGTAAAGAAAATGATGAATAATGCTTAATATGATATCGAAGTAATTTCTGGCCCATCAAAATCAGTAACATCTATTCCTCAAGGGAAGCAATTTTACAACATTAGGGAGATATTTATTTTTAATTCTGCACATATATTGTGAAATCGTGCGTGCTCTGCACATGTCAAAAGTTTATTCTAATCGCTATGATTTTTTTCGTTTTTACGCGTTTCCTTACCATCTAAAACAAGTAAACGAAGGGTTTTTTTTTTTGTCATTTATTGACAAATTTAAAAAAAAGTTGACCTAGCTGCATAAAGTGGTGCTTCATTGTCCAATCTAAAGTTTGGCTTACCAGTCGAATATATCTCTAAAATCTCGAAACACCCGTTGGGAATAAAATATAAAAATTTAGAGAAAGGTTCGAGTAGTATAAAGAGTCGTTTTGAGAGTTTGAGGAAATTGGTTCAAGTAAAGGAGAAATGGTAGCGAAAGTAGAGACTGTTTTGGTACATTGAAGAGATAGGCTTCAAACAAAACAAGTATCTAGATCCACATGACAGTTAACTCCAAATTCTACATGACCCTATGTATGTCTTTCACTTTGAATATGACAGTCTCTTTCTCCTTTTACCGGTTCTTTCTACTGGTTTTGTGAATGTGAAGGCCACGCAGTGCTTAGAAATTCAGTAAGTTATTCCTTCAGACGTTTGGTTACTTCAGACAGACGTGATTTGCTCACGCATTCTGTCATTGTTTGCTATAAAACCAACCATTTAAATTTATTTTGACAATATCAAAAATACATTGCATCTTCAGTCTCATGTCAGTCACGTAATCTTTTGTTTTTCTTTCTTCGTTTTTATGATGCTTATATATATGTCAGCCCATCCCCACCTTCACACGTGTAGTATACACGTGTTTGGGCTATCGAGTCATCCACGACCAATGTCTTCTTATCTTTATCGAAGCGGTATACCGAATTGCGAAACTTTGTCACGAATAAAGAATTCGAATATTGCTCTCATATTGCACAATGTTAGGAAATTATATATTTGAGATTATGATGTGAGCAATTGTTGATTATTTGGCGAATGGACGTTTTTAGTTTGCTTCCACGTTTACTTTGTCTTGACAAAAGCGCTCTGCAAGATTTGTATCGTGTTTATCGTTTGTATTACGTTCAATAGATTACATATCGAGAATACAGTCTAAAATAAAATCTCCAGCAGAGGCAGATAGGGAAAATACTTTTTTTGACGGAGGATGTTGACTTCCAAATAAAGAACATGAGCAAAAGCAACACTTGTCGAAAGTTCTAGAACCTTCTGTATCCGCTACTGATCTCAACCCTTAAAAAATACAGTAAACAATCTTTGTTTTATTAATATAACATTATAGAGCTATTCAAAGCTTCGCTGTCACCCGTTTCGCTGCCACCGCTCTATATGAGATTTCTTTAATCTCGCCATTTAAACATGAGAGAAAAAAAGAAGATTTATTATGTGAAATATTTTTCCAAAAACATTAGTCATTAAATTTCATTTGGAATAAAATCCGAATCTGTTTTTCAAAAGTGATATATTTCCAGTAAAAATTTATTGTTCTTGTTTCGAAATATTACACCTTAGCAGCTGGTCTCTGTACGTGAGGTGATGGCCTGAAAGAACTACATATAGTTTTTTTATCCTATGAAACGGGTATTGTATGAAAAAGTAGAAACTCCTTTCAGGAACCTTCTAAAAATGTTTAATTATTCAATTTTCCAAGACATTAAAAGTTTTAATTGGCATTAATTGCCGGTCGTTAGTGACCCCTGAGCAAGATGCTTCAATAATTTATTTTGTCAGCAAATTTGTCAATTTGTTGGAATGGTTCAAACCATTTATTTAAAATGTTAGTTTTGGCAAAAGTAAAGATGACGAAATCGATATTGGTGATTTTTTGCACCCTTTAACACCTTTGTCAAACATTCTAGTTTATGACAAAGAAACGAAAATGTATTATTGAAGACGTGGGTATATCACGTCCGTACACTTTAATGCCTTTTCCGTGTGCTCAAATCTTGAACTTTTGAAAGAAGTGATGGGTCTCATAATTAGTAGGATTATCTTTTTGATGAGATCTGTTAAAGATCTCAAATCATCGCCAGTTTATTAAGGAAAATTTACATCGTGGCTAATTTAGAAATCTGAATTCGAGTGTGTGACATACTTTCTCGGCCAGCAGTCTCAAACTCGCGGCTATGTTTCATACTGCCGGCCGCTCAAATCCTCGGCCAAACATCTCAAGTTGTCGACCGGAGCCTATGCAGCGCTTCGGTCTGTAAAATACATTTCTCAATTTTTCTTCATTTTTCTCTGATTACTTGAATTTCTCAGGACAGAATTAACATTTTCGAATTTCCGTATGTTTTAGATTGTTACAAAATTCTTGAAAAAATTAATGAAAAACTTCTCCGCCATTTTTAAAGACATGGAAGTACAAATTTGAATCATTTTAAGTAGGTAATCTCTTTTGAACAAAGATTTTGACCAAACAATGATATTGGAGAAAAATGCATCTTTACCATAAAATAGTAAGTAAGTTTGCGACCGCAGTCGAGGGCGACCCAAAGGCTCCCTTTTCAATTAGCTATCTACGCGAGGGTAGGGGAGGGTACCACTCCTTTCCATGGATTTCTCCATTTACCCTCGCTATAATCCCTTAATGCTGACTGTCAAGCATGACAACAGCGAGTAGTTTTCAAATATTTTGTCTGACCCGGCTTGGGGTTGAACCCACAACCGAACGGGAGGTGAACACTCTACCACTAGGCCACCTTATAATACTGACACCAGAAAACTCATTGACTGTAATGAAAAGTTTTTTTCGCTGGCGTGAATAATTGACTTTATTAAATATGCTGACACAGGAATGAAAAACTCTAAAAAGTTATTCAATTCTTTATTTCTAAAACGTGTCTACAGTAAAATGTATTTTGTAGTACATTTTGCTGACTCAGACCTTCAAAAACTACCGCCGAGAGTAAATAAATGTCCGGCCAAAAGCATTTACATTACCACATACCGGCCGGGAACTCCAGACACTCAAACGACAGTCTGAAAAACTGGGCCGATATAGATTTAAAATTTTTATATATTTCAAAGTTTGAGTAATATTGTTTTTCCCGAATACTTTGTAAGATTCCCAACGAACTCATCATCAGTTTGGTATTTTTCAAATAAAATGAATGATGAACTACTCAATGACATCATGAGTATCAACGTCATCAGATTGCTTGATTTCAAATTATTATGACATCGAATGAAATAAATTGAGTTAATGATATTATAGATGCCAAGGTGTAATTGGAGTCCAAATGCTAGAATACTTAGATTTGTTAAGATGTGTTTTCCAACTCGTAAAAAATTGCATGACCACCTATGTTTGACCTATTCCTTGTATCTCGCCTTCATAAGTCCCATGTAAGTCCTTTAATACTTGCAGAAGCATAGGAGAAAAAGGTGACTTAGCAATGAACGAATAATCAATGCAATTCTAAACTAAAGTCACTTTTTAAGTCTTGAAATGTATCACTCGATCAAATTTGGAACGTGTATAGTTATAGGTATATACACGTGGTTGGGTTATCGAGTTAGTCATATCTAATTATTTCAATGGTTCAGCTCTTCGGATTCAAATTATTATTATGAAAAAGTAAATAACAAACGTTCCAACAACGTTGTTTCAGCGGTAGAACGTTATTTGGACGTTGAAACGACGTTGAAATGACGTTGTGTGTCTGCTGTGAAGGAACAGAAAAGACCTCTCACATTGGTATGCTCTTTCGTCTGTCTTCTTTTTTTGAAGTGTCAGAAGAAATTGGTTGACCATTCTGACAGATAAGTTAGTATTTATTTTGTGAGTCATTTTTCAAGATTGAGGTCGAGGTCGTTTACATCACTAAAAACCTCTTAACCGAACCCTTTGTTTTTTGAAAACAGGATTTCGAAAGAATGCAGTCAATAACTTTGATTTTCGCAGCGAAAGGAAAGAAAATAAATTAATTAATCGTCCAATAGTACCTCGAGACAAAAATAAATTTCCCGGGGTAAACTTTTTTTTCACGATGTTTTGCAAAAAAGGAATTACCCACAATAACGCAGGGTCCAATTTCGTACCACCAGCAGCAAACTCCCAACGGACAGTAAGGTCAGTACCCCCCCCTCCTGGTTACTGCGTGAAATTACACACCCAAGGGGGGGGGGGTAGGTCACTCGATCTCAAAACTACCGTACGTTCGGACAAAAATTGGGGTCTCAAAATCGTACCCTTGCAGTGCAGTGCAAAATTTGCTGAAAAACCGACCCTTACAATGCATTATTCGGCCATTTTCCCCCAGTTTTAGCAAAATATTTTCTCAATTTCCTACCCTTACAGTCCACCTGGGTTTTGTCAGCACCTCGGCGAAAAATCTACCCTTATGGGCAGCACATCCGGTAGGTCACTTACCTTGGGACCATACGGGAAACCTTGTTGGGTCAATAAAAATGGGCTCTATATAATTAAAATCAATAGTTCCCAATAGTAACAAATCTTCTCAAAGGCAAAATACTTTTTTTAAATCCTCTTATATCTACCTTTAATGTTTTCTCTTCTTAATTTAGCGTGTATAAGAATTTCACTTCTTTTCGTCCTATTGAATATTGAATAGATCATTAGTTTTTTCTCGCCTAGCGTTCTTTAGGCTAGACTGATATTACAAAACAATTGTCTATGAGCTGAAACGCTGATACGTGTTAGCTTCAAAAAGATAATTATAGCAGGTCAGAAGATTAACGCGTGCAAACGTCAAGTCAAAGTAGACATCACGGAAGCTGTTGTCCAGTCCTAAGGATCAAAAAGATCATCAAATAGGAAGAAATCTCCTCCAGCAGTAAACAAATGAACATACTACATTGATGCGTGAACTTGGACTATTCGAATCGTTGCAGTAATGCAAACAAATTCGAAGAACTTAACTCAAACGGCTAAATAAATGCCTTTCAAACGCAGCACAAACGGAACGTTTTTCTAACGTCAGAACGTTATTTGGACGTGGTGACGTGGACAATCTGTTGGAATAACGATGTGTACCTGCTGGGAATGCATCAAGAATTAAGGTAAGAGTACTAGTTTCACTAATTTTCGAAATTGTAATTAACTTGAGCGCGTGTACTTCTTTTTGCAAAGGCAGTTTAAATGACCAAGGTTACAATCAAGGTCACACAGAACCATAGAATCTGTAGTGCCAGGCCAGCTAAATACTCGCAATTTACGTAACTTGATAGATTTTCCAATTAGTTTCTTATTGGACATTGTACCAGTGTTTATTCACGTTGTTACTGACATTGCAAACGATTTAGTGGTTCATTATCGTCTGCTACAGACAGGGCCTGTGCCTTATTTTGAAAATTTAGGAGGAAATTCTCAATATTTTGAGACGCTTCCTTTTTATTCGAATGTACCAAAAAATCATAAAGTAACTGTTTTTCTTTCTTCGGCGTGGGCTTTCACTATTATGGTGCAGTTTCGATGGTTTAATTGTCAGACTAGACATTCAAGCATTGCGTCTTTACTCTATCGATGAAACATCACGGAATAGTGTCTGATGTCCTTCTGACAGCATGCAAAAATACTATGATTCTCTTAGTAGGAGGAGTTTTAACACGAGAAGGAGACGACTCTTTTGTATCCCATCTTATTAGCATGATGCCACAATTTTCTCCCTTGTTAAATGGAGAGGGTTAATTTTGCGATTACTACTTTGGCGTAATCTTAGGTGATAGAATGTTTATGAATCCATATCAAGCTTTAAGTGGTATCAGGCCGTGATTCGTAATCAATATATCCAAATATTAGTTCCTTTATTTATTGGTAAGAAGTCCAGAATAGCAATTCAAACTTTCTGTCAATTCAGTACGGTAGATGTTAAAAAATAAGATGATATCCAGTGAAAAGCATAGATTTTCAATAGAGTGTCGATTTCAATAGGAAAACAATAGAATGGTAACTCTCTTGGGAGCAAGCACCTTCTTGAGGGTTTGCTTTTCTGTTATATCTACGCATATATATACATTAACCAATCGGCTTTTTAAAAACATCCATCATATTTTAAAACCTGTATTGATTAGTATATCCCTAACTAAATGCATTTTAGAAGGCTCTCAGGAAATTTGACGGACAGAGAGTGTCGACTTCCAAATAAGGAGTATGAGCAAAATAATGCAACAGTCTTTGTCTTCTGTCTCTAGGAGGTGGTCCGCTTTATACAGACTTCAATCTTTAGGACCACCGCCATTTTTATTAGTGTTGTATACGATTAACATACGATAAGGTATTTTAGGTAGCGTTTGTAGTGTTCATCAAGTTAAATCGGATTAAGGAGGAGAGGCGTGTGAAGTGTTTATTTTGAGGACTTGTTTTTCCTTTATTTAATCTTACCTTAGACGACACAGTGGCTTTGAAATTAATCAAAAAAGATTATTTACATAAAATCCAAACTTCAAATGACCGGTAAGGTTAGTAGCATAGTAGATAGACAAAGATTTTGGTATCATTAGAAAGTTCTTTTCATACTTCTTCTAAAAGCATTTGGTATATATGCCTTTAAATTAGGTTGTCTCGAACTATAGCCGAAGGGTAGGATAAAACTATTTTTTAAGGATCCAAATGCGCGTCTCACGCCTAAGGGTTCGTCTGTTAGTTTTTACTCTGACATTGGAATCTAAAATAGAGCCTTTGTCTTCTTGCGAGGGAAAAACGCTTGAGTAGAATTTAATGTTCCCACAAGAGAAAGTATTTATTTTTCATTTTCATGTTGGTAATAATAATCATCAACTTGCAGTCTGAAGTTACACAAAACTTCAAAGAGAGTCGGTGGTGGGTAGCAGAAGGTACTCAGAACTTTTGACGGAAAGTATTACTTTCGGCCACAATCCTTACAGACTTCATCACTCTTCGTCAAAATATCTGAGTCTCAAAAAAATCTAAAAATCTCTGCCTACCGAGGTGCTTTATTTCCACAATGATGAAAAACTTTTTAAATTTCAAAATTTTGTCTTTGCAAGCCAGAAGGTTAGTCGTTATAACGCTGGTTATCATTAGTGATTGACTCAAAAGCATTTTGAATCAATTATAGGGACTAAAGTTATATCAGCACTTTTTTTTCTCTAAATATCTAAACAAGTTACAAATTTTCAAAGTGGTTATCAGGCTCGGATACAGGAGGTAGGCAGGTAGTCTGATTCAAGGGGAGTAATTAGTTTCCTTTTAAGGTAAAAAGGATAACTAGTTTACTCTCCTCCATCGTTTATAGCCTAGCTCTGTATCCGAGCCTGGGATATTTAGACATTAGACATGATGGTGTGAAGTTGTCTTCAAAACATTGCAAACTGACAGTTCGATCGTGTTTGTGAGAGCAAAAAGTGAGAGATTTTACAGTCACATAAGGATACTACGTGGGGTGTAAGGAAGTCTAAAGAATCTATCCTGATTTTATTTTTTATTTGTAAACCTTAAAATAGTTCAACTTTTTCCTGTTTTTTTCCTTAGGTTCTAGAAAAAGATGTATACTTTAAACTTTATAATTGCACTGTGAATTTTACTTTAAGTTTTCAATAAAATGTACTTGATTCATCTCAATTTTTGAAGTTTCCTTTTTGAGTGGCCCTGTTTATTTTGAGATGGAAACTTTTAGATCTATACACAAACACGTATACACAACATTCTTTCGAAAAATCCTAATTGATACGACCGAAAGCTTAACTTTAAATCAAACTAGATTGTAGAAAACTCCGTCAATATAACTGCGTCCAGTGGAAAGGCTCTGAAAATGAAAATGTTGTCCACACGCTGACAGAGGAGTTGAAATACCTGTAAAAAGGTTAAAAGCATCAAGCATATAACGCGAATTGATCACATATTCGATGACCGATACGAAGAACTGCCTCTTGTTTTCAACCCACTGACTGGATCTAAAAGGTGAGATAAGATAGATAAGACTGAAGAAAAAATCTTTACCACTCTTTTCTAAATTTAGTTACGCAACCCATAAAAATATTCAAGCTCATTTTTACTAAAGCGATTTTTATCAATCGTCTTTCTATTGCAAAAGTGTGGTCTAAGTAAAAATATTTTTCAGTCTTGTATTTCGCAAGGGAATCCGTTGCAAAAACCTTTCTTGAAAAAAAAAAGAGATTGATGGAAAAATAATAGCCATCTGCGCCAATCTAGACCTTGAATTTTTCTTATTTCTAGTTTTGATAATCTAACCTATTTTGTTTAAAAACTGATAAAAATCTAGTATAAAATAGACATTTTTGTATTTTTAGTACAAAAATACGATTTCTTTTCAGGACACAGAACAGGTTTGTGGGGAAGAGATTTCAGGACCATCATCGTCAATATAAAAGTAATTGGATGATCAGACACGCCCACGTCTAACCACAAAAGAGAGAGAGAGTCAAAACTACTGGAGATCCACTAAAAAATCTAAAAATCCCGTCCATTACTAAAGGATTTTTTGACAAAGGATATATTGTGTTATATAGCCAACAAGCTGATATGTAAATGACAAGTAGTCGTTTGAAGAGAATTTTGAGTGCTGGCAACATATGGTGAAGTACCCACTTCAAGCTCTCCCATCGCTACCTCTTCTTCTGTCGAAACAAACGCTTTGGACGAACGACTCTTGGAAGGTACCTCCGATTCCCCAATAGCTATTGTATGATTCATCCCTGGTGACAAAAACAAATAATCTGGACGAAGATTTGAAAAGGAAAGAGAAAGAGTAAGAATCATTATAGCTTATTTTTGAAATTCATAGGCCTTCTAAATTGTTGACAACCATTATGCTAAGCTACATAAACAAAATATGTATCACGAAGTACAAGTACATGGCTGCCTTTAAATGCTGATTATATAGGAACACGTGACGTTCCTGGGGCGGCTACAGCAAAGGTTCTCAAAATCTTTGACAGTTTTTGCTCCATATTCCTCATTTGGAAGTTAACACTCTCCGTCAAAACAAATTGAGTACCTTCTGCATCCGCCTCTGCGTTCGGTCACTACATGGTTTATTACATAACTATTGCATTGAAAAAGAAATTTCCATTCAAATAAGCCAAACAAATTTAATGTAGGCGCCACCTATACACAACAAATTTCAAAACAGAAACGTGGGAATTGCTGTTCTGGCACCAATTTCTTCATTTTCCTTCCCATTTCTCATCATGGCGTTCTATTCTTTACAGTGGCTGTTCATTTGTTCGTTCTAATGCCGCTAACATACGCCAATTCGGATAAGCATCAAGGAAGCTTGACTCAAGGCGTAGGAAAACTTTATGTGTGCATGTGTGCGGCTAATATTGCGACATGAAAGCTCACTGTATTTCAATAAAATTTTAGTGGACAAAATTTGAATTGCATCATAAAAATCATTAAATTGGCAAAAAAGAAAGGTTAATTTTTTGGATGTTTGAAAAATAAACATGCAAACCTTTTAGAGGCCTTCCTGTTTCAAAACCTCAAAACATTTGAAACAAAGAAATTATCATAATAAAAGACGTCAAAGGTAAAGAGACAAGGTTAGAAAAGGGCTTGAATTGGTCATGCCGTGTCACGCATTCTTTCCCACTATGTTGTCAGCAAAGTAAGGAAGATAGATATTGCAAAACTCCTATTACCTATAATACGTGGTTAAAACCAAAAGAATTATTCCCAATCACAGTAGGGTGCGTTTCTTCGGGCATATTTTCTAATACCACGCCACACCAAAAATAATTGAAATGAGTAATATTTAAAGTGGGCAATCATATGGAATAATTACAAAGAGATTCTAAGAATGTCACAGTTTAACTACGGTGGATTTAAGTTGATTTTGTCTCTTTCTTTTAACTGTATTTATGTATAGCATTTCAGCTTCAGCAAAATATTTCAAAATTGTGGAAGCTTTTATAGACCTGACTTTGGAACTAGACACTTAAATCAAAGGATGTATTATATCCTTGGTTAGAGGTTGTGGAGGTTGTGGCAGTTTGGAGAACAAGCATCGAGACAAAAATTTGTCTCTTTTATTCAAGCGATTTTTAGAGACTTTTGTTCTAAAGAGTGACATGGTATCAAATTGGAAGATGAATTGTATGCTGATGTGGGTATACCATTAACAGAAGAGCGTAAGAAGCGTATCAAAAATTCGTGCATCTGTTACATGACGTATTCTAATTAAATCCGAGTGAGATCTATTGATTATCCACGCTTGAATTCAACTACATATACCTTCAACCTACACCTTTCTCAAGTGATGCGAAATAATTCTCGGCCTCGTTTCCTAATCACGATTGTTGTGCGATGCTTTTACCTCAAGAGACATTTTGAGTCTATGTGCTATTTATTTCGGAGTTCTTAATTTTCCTTTAGGAATATATACAAATTGATGTATAAAATAGTCTGGAAGGTTGAAAAGTATTAGATAAAGATAAAACAGTTTGGGTTTTGGGATTTCTTAAAAATAATTCTGAACAATCCATCTGAAGAACTTTTATGAAAAGTTGAAGTTGATGATACGGAGGGGGAGCGCAAAGAGGAACCATCTTTTTTATACTTGTTGCATTACAGCGTAATATGTTTTTGACCGGAAACCTAGGAATTTTAGAGTGATCATCATAAATTCGTTAGAAAAACACCAAACTTCAAAAATGTAAATATTTTGTCATAATCTTTCTCACGAAGACTGGAAGGAGTATTCTCCATCATCAATCACTAGCTATACCTAATAAACAAAGAAACAAAAAGCGCGCTAAACTACCGTCACCTCTATTTTAAAATGATCATTCCCTTTGTTGACGAACTTTTTATCGTAGGTGGAAAGATAAAAGGTCAGATTTGTAAATTTAAATGTCAAAGCAAGAGATTCAATTGATATATGCTGCCAAATGAAAAGGAGTGAAGGAGGGGGTGACGGTATATATGTTACGGTTTATAGAAGATGAAAATGTATATATTAATTGGGCATTGCATACTCCAACCTATCCTCTTCGATTCTGTTTCAATTATTCGATAATCAACTGAATCTTTAGCTGGCTTCAAATGCATGGTATTGTGAATGTCGCCTTTAACATCCTTCAAGTGATATGTCACGCCACATTTAAAAAGAATCTTGCTATCAACCTTTTCCTGTATACGTTTGGCTTGCAGAATATGAAACAAAAAACACTTGATTTCAACCATAAAAAAAGCTTAATAACAACAGGATGCACTTCATCACATCATACACAACAGAAGGTTTTTTTTCATTTACAAAGAGATATGTGTATTAACCGAACAAAAAAACAATCAAAAATTTGTTGCATTCGTTTTCCGGCCAGCAGCAGACGTCAAACGTAAAGCAAAACATACCAGCAAAGAATCGTGTTTGAAAATGATATTTAGAACAAAGTTTCACTCCTCCAACAACAGATTTTCTTTTGTTTTTAATCAACTTTATTACCCCGCCTACTTTTATGACATTAATTACGTACTGCTTGAAAATATTCCAGTGCCAATATCACAAAAATCACATCAATTCAAATTTTTTTTGGCGAAATCAAATCATTTTTATCACAATTCATACTAAAGATCAGTGATATCATTAACTTCATAACTTCACTAAAATTGCATCATTTGGCATGAGATTACAGCAAAAGTATCTTATGATTGTATACAGTATAAGGTCACGAAGTATATCACTCTCTCTAAATGTGAGAATCAAAAGTTTTACATTCTGCTAAAACATCAGAGAGGGATACCATAGCTTGAATAAATGAGACAAATTGTTGTCTTCGTTCTCCAATCTCTAATCTCGTTTAAGAGACTTTACTACGGAAAACTTGAGTGGTCTCAAATTGGCAGGTCCACCACATCTCATGGTAACCCATTTTACGTTCTCATTAAGTGATCATAAAGGAGCTAAATTTATGTCTGATGTGAAAAGAATTATACATTTAATGACCTTGTTGTTTTTGAGTTATTTCTAATTAGCGCATATAGTACAAATTGATTGTAATTGCAAGAATAATGTCAAAAAAGATAACATAATTTCTTGTTTGTTGTATTGTGCATTGGTAGATTTTGAATTTTTGTCAGCTACCTGCTATAAAATTTCTTTAATGTTTTTACCCCTTTTTTCAAAGTGAAAAATTGGTCGGAATAAAGACTGTTCGGAAATACCCGAAATACCTTACGGATTGACATGTTAGCGAGGATTGAACATATTATAAATAGTATACATTGTAAGAAAAGATACTACAGTGAAATAACAATATAATGCATAGTTGCGCTCTCATATAACCTCTAGATGATTTATCAACAAAGCTGTTCTGCACTGTGTATCTATACGATAAACCATGCATGATATAAGGTACCAATACTCCCTTGGAGAGCGCAATTTTCTTACACAGATACATGCATTCTTTGATCGTATACCAATTCGTTGATTTCCTACTTTCAACAAATTCATTATCGCAACTAGTTTTCTATTATATTAATGAAATGTTAATATAATATAAACGCGACTTTCTGTGTGAAATTTACATGCGTTTAACCTAAAGTCTTGAAACTATCGTATAAAGTAGTTTCGACTTGTTTCTCACTTTCAATCCTCGTCAAAATGCTCATAAAATATTTCTCTCACAATGTGGGATATGTCATCTCTCAACAACATAATAAAAAGCACGACATTGCGCAATATCCAATTTGGTGTTTATCAAATACCATGCCAATGCATTGTGGGATTATTGTTAAAAATTGCATGCTGGATAAACACCTATACCATTATTCCTTTGATTCCGGCAGTCCGGCTACCAAATTTAATCCGATTTGGGGATAATTTAGCCACGTGATATTTTATAGGGCTAAGCCATTTTTTTAATTTCTAATGAGCAGGTAATAGGGGTAGCGGTCTCATTTTTCAGGGGAGTCGATTACTTGATTGTAATGAATTCGTTTTTCTGTCCTTTTTACGTAATTTTTATAGTTTTACCCTTCCTCTTTAATACTGTACTCATATGCGCATCTACATATCTTATAATAAAAATACAGACAAAGATTTATATGGCGCATCTGACAACAAATATTGCAAATGAATTTCTATCCAATCCGGCATCTTTTATCTCGAATTGAGCAAGGACAAAATTATCCTATAATAATGAAAGGCGGAAAAAGTAGGGAGTGAAAAATATTTTGTCTTTTTAACACTTTCTTGTACCTGTTCGTCAATTTTTTTCAAAAGAATCTAGCTATATTATAAATATGTGATTTTAAAAATAGCTTTTCTACAGTACATTGTTTTCTAAATGACAGTCTGTCAACGTCACTAACCATTTAATTAAAGATAGGATGTGCATTTAAAGGTCAATTGTCATTCTTTCGTGTATTGTCTTTTATTGAAAACGTCCTTTTGTTCTCGCCTGCATACTTGTATAAATAGTCGAGAGTGATTACTTCTCGAAGCATTATTCAATAGTCTATCACTGAGACAACACAAAAAAGCATCGACGATAAAGCAGCAACTATCTCCCTACTAAAATTACGTTATAAAACTTTTTTTATCGTACAATTTACACAATAGTTATGGCTTGTTCAACAATCTACACTATAGTTTTGGTGACCGTTCTCTACGGATGCATTGAATCACGACCACAGAACTTCGACTTGGTCAATACAGCTGCTGGAAACAAGAACAAGAATTGGAAGAATAACGATAAATACGTTTTCAAATGGGAAGGTAAGCTGTCCTTGAATTTATACCCTTTTCGCTGTTTTTTCTACGACTGATATATATACTTTTTATTCGCTTAAGAAGCAACATTCGATAATTGTATTCAATTTGATGTTATTTCATGTATTGATTTTGTATATTAATCAATTTTTTTGTTCATCTTTTCAGGAGCCTTTTCTTTGGGAGCACCCGAACACTCGGAATGTCCAAGAGTTATGCAACCAGAGCATGGTCGCTTTGTATGCAGTGTTGGAACACTCTTAGAACGCAACATGTGCTTAGTTGAATGTCAAATTGGTTACGAACAAGACCAACCTCCTGTTGTCTACATATGTGAAAAAGGAAAGTGGTTTGATTTAAAGCTAAACAAAATCGATCCTCCAGAACCACGATGTGTTCCCAAACCAGTCCAAGCTAGAGAATTCGCTGAGTAATTTCTTGACACGGAGACAAAGATATTTTTGTGGCGGAAGAGTGTTTACAATTTTGAAAAAATGGTGCACTGACTTCCAGTTACTGGCGAACTGGGAATGACTGCCGTACCGCGATGAGTGTTCAAAAGGAATTTTAAGTACTTTATTGAATTCCATTCAAAAAGAGGAGACACTTAAGTGATTTAATTTACGCGCTCTTTGAAAAAATGACTTGAAACGCGTTTTTTACGTTGGTGATTTTGATACCACCCTTGAAGTTGGATGGTTTGTGGGCCATCAGTAAAAAAACTACCTTTTTTTCATTTCCAATTCAATGGCTGGTTTGGGACCAGCGTTTGGTTTATATTGACAAATAACATATGCTGACATTTTTTTGTACATATGACAAACTTTAAGAGATTAGCAAGAATAAATCCTAGTTAAGCTGGCTTGACCCTCGGTCGGTTTTTTTCCGAAAATTATTAATTTTTTTTGTGAATATGTATGATAGAGAGAGTATGTATATTATCTAAAAGCAAAATATTATAAATATTTATTTATTTATTATTTCAATTTGAAAAAGAAATTAAAATTCCAATTTATTAAAGAAAATCGTTTAAGATTGTACCTTATTCTTTTAGAAAAAAACTTAACTGAATAGAATTTAACAAAAGATAAATACAAAAAATCATTCAAAAGATTTTGACATTTTTCGTCTTGCTTTCTATCAGAAACATATATATATAGGTTAATCATTTTATCAGCTGGATTTTTTGTTTTGATCAAATGTGCCTGTCCTTTATCCAATCTAAACTTAATCGAATTTTAAAGAGGACATTTTTATTGGATTTAAATTCTAAAGGAAAACATGTCGGAAAGATTTTATTTTATCTACAAATTGATAATGTTTTGCTTTGAGTTGTAGAGAAAGATGGGCAGTACCTGCAGGGTGGTCGAGTAGGTGTTGGCCGCACAAATCCTCATCAAAAACACCATTTTGACTTCTTTGTTTTTTTTCACAATACACATTTAACCATCATGTCGCAAAAGAAATGACATACCAGTGAAAAGGAATACGCTATTGACTTATTGTTCATCGCGTCGAGCGGACGGAGGAGAAAACTACACATCAGGATTTTCGTAAATTTCTATAGATTCATTCTTCATTTTGTTTAATTGTATTATAATGTAATGTAATTGACTTCTTTGTGACGATTTTCATTTACCGCTTCTTATACTGTGTTCCACACTAACCTTCAGGTGTTCTTAACTGTTCTGAAATTAAAGTCTTGAAATGTTCTTCATTATGTTCTTAACTTTACGGGTTGTCAACTAGAAAGCCTTTTATTTTGTTAGGAAACATGGTTGGAACTTCAGATTGATCTTTGATGGGCGCAATATCGATATTGCTGGTCGATTGATTATAAAATTTACTTTAGAATCAGTCCAGTTTATTTCAAGTGCTTAAGAATCTATCGCACGAAGAGGCAAGAATATTTTTATGTTGAATTGGTTTACTGGGACGAGATAGTTCTAAAATTACAGAAACATTTTTCAAATCAATAAATCAATCGATCACGCGTTTCTGACCTGCTCAGACGACTTTATATATATCAACATGGGAAGATTTTGTCCCATCAAAGAAAATAACTCATTAGTAGGTCTCTCAGTGTAGGTGTACAAAATAATATATAGAATATCTTTCAATAGAAGAAAAATAGGTTATCAAAATGTCGTGTAGGAGTATCGTCCAGCCTCCTTTTACCGGTATTCATTAGTATGCCACTGTATGCAGGCTCGGATTTAGAGGTAGGATATAACCACAACGGAGGAAAGTGTATTAAATGTCCTATTACCTTATATGGAAACAAATTACTCTCCTTCAATAAGAAAGCTCATCTCCTGTGTCTGACACTTGCATGTCGAATTCGCATAAATTTGTCGCTGATTTTCATGTATGTATAAAAAGCAATCGCTTACCTTACAACCAAATATGGCAGCTCTCAAGCGGATCACATTTTCATCAACCTGTTAATGCAAGTTGATATGCTTGGAATTTCTCGCGCGCTAACCGAAATTGATTTTCCCCTAACGTTCTTTTACTCTGTAACTTATTACATTGATAAAGTGATTCGCCGCTGAAATAAAATTAAATACAGTCGACTAATTCGATTTTATGGAGGATAAATATTTTGACAATTATCGAATTATATATTATATACCATATTTCTAAGTGAATGCCCTATCTCAGTAAACACAGAAAGTCATTTTGACGTCCAAAACAATGTCTTTCAACGTCAAAATTACTCCAGTTTTAGATATTCCAGAGAAACTTTAGCAATGCTTCATATTATCTAGGTTGTTAAAATGCTTAAGATATTATGCTTATGTCAGCAAAGATTTCACAGTTTCTTAAGTGTTTATGAAACAAGTTCTTTACTGTTATGTCGTAAATGAACAACTACTGAGGGAGCATGCGCGTGGGTTGGCTGGAGTCGTTTATGACGTAATTTTATTGGATACGGCAAAATTGTAAGTCGGGGGTAGTTTGTATAAACTATACTATTGTTGTAGTCTTGTAGTCAATAAATCTTTGTTCAATGCTTCCTCTTTCTTACTTTATCATTCTAGTTGTCTAGATGCTAGATTAACGCACGGGGGATTATCGGTTGTAGGCCTAATGTCAAAGATATGATACGTGTGTCCTCACTGTGTAGGAGCTATTGAATGATACCCCTTATTGTTTTTATTGTTTTGTTTTGCGTGTTTTAGAAGCACATTATTAAAAACCAAAATTAAATTAACGCCCTTTATCGCGTAACGATTTACACTGTTAAACATGTAATTTTCATTTCTTAAAACCATTTATGCTTCTTTTCTTTTTTTTTTCTTTTTTTTTTTGGGGGGGGGGTCTTTGTCACAACTTCACGCTTAACACATTAGCGCCTCCAACCCCTGACGTAAATGTAATGAATTGAATTATTTACCAATCATGCACAGGAAGGTACGATATTTTGATTTAATTTCGTAAGGTGGAAACAATTCGAGATGCTTCTACACGATCTCAAAACCGACCAAACAAACAAAAAGTTGGAAAATTTTGCGCTTTGTTATTTTGAAAGTTTTCGACGCCTCCTTTTTCAAAGTTTTAAACGACAGGCATTAGGACCGTTAATGACCTCCATAAAACACTCATTTCTGCATTCTGCAGGCCAACGATGACGTCAAACGTATTATTTTTGAAAGCAAATTTTCCTTGTGGTTCATTTATTTTTTATTTTCATAGAATTGCAATCTTAATTATTTTCTAACGTTTCTAATTGCAAGTCATTAGCGTGTCTAAATTTCGCTAAATTAAAAATTAGGGTGTTTTGAAATTTGCTAATTTTGCAACAATATATATTTATTAGCGAAACTATGAATAATTCTGCTCAAATTTTTATTGGTTGTAAATCTTGAATTCAATTTTTTAAACTATAAAATGCTCAAAAGTGGCTAGCCTAGAAAACCAATAGGTTTGAATTTTATTGTTTTAGTGGTCAAAAAAGTATCATCTGCATCTGCTACGTCACAGAATGTCTGACCCGTTAAAAGTTGAATTGTCCTATCTTTAAACATACGAAAGTGCAAGTTTGATGAACTTTTAGCTTCTTCGTAGAGCATTACATGATTCTCCCAAAATCGTGAATAACTAACACAACTTTTGGTCGTTTGGCATTCGATTCAACTAAGATGACGATAACCAAATAACTGGTTTCAAAACAAACTCAAAACAGTAAGTTTCGCTTCAAAGGTTTTCAGGTTTCACGGTATTTTCCTGTTGGAACCAATCCATACCCTTACCCATAGTTTATATTCTCAATAGAATGGTTTTATTATATTGGCCTGTTGAAGACCTGTTTCTAACTCAGGCAGAGTGCCGCTGGCTAGTGTCTTATTTTCTAGCCTTTCCAAGTCAAATCACTGACATGATATCTGAATTTGCATAGCATTCTCTGACAAGATCACGTGAGTAATGTTGTGTTATAACTTGAATGAAACTCGGAACATGGAGATCTCTGTACGCAATATGTTTAAAAATCTCACAATTGTAAAATTGTTATCTTTAATCTTATCGCTATGTTGAGAGATCATATTGTAAAGTTTTAGAGCTTAAGCTAAATGTGACCTACAACCAAGAAGGTCAAGTCAAGTTTTTATATGCTGAGTATATATCTGGACCTGGCCAGCCCTCCTTAATCGGCTTTGCGGTACAGTAATCTCTCGCCGCATATATAATGAGAATTTGATGACGTAACATATGCAAATATTCTTTTTTATGATAAAGATGCTCCTTTTGCAAACTTACCAAAATTTTATTTATTCGTTGGTTGTCTTTAAAAAAAAGATTTATCAAATTGAAAATAATTATGAAATGCGGGCGTTAATACTATCAATACTTGTCTGTTGTGTGGCTTTGGATTTGACGTCATTTCAATAGTCAACAAAAATGTTGGATGAGAACTACTTGTTGTACTTCAGGACATGGAATAGTGAAATTGCCGACATGTTTATCCTGTATTCCATTGATCACACGCACTAAGAGCATACAAACACATTGTCAAGTAACATAATTATCGACGAAATGTTCTCATTACAAACCAAAATAGACCATTTGTGTTAATGACCCTGTCTATTTTTAAATCTCTTTTGAAATTAATTTTCGCATGTTTAAAAAAAAAAGAGGTACTTCGTCACAATATCAGATCAAATGAGACAATAACAATGTTTGAAGAAATGAAGATGATTTTTTAGGGTGTTGCTCTAATATATGAACGTCTACTTAAATGTTTAAAAGTAGACCATATTGTGAATTGCCCTGAAAGGTTATGTAGGATCATAAGAAACTCTTGGAAAGTTCAATCTGAAATAATTAATATTGCTTTCTTCTGATCATCAAATCATTTATGTTTGTTAGTTGACAGCATTATTTTCCATCTTATAGTGGCAGTATTGTTGTATATATTGACTATTCTAGCCAATCTTGATAATTTTGATTGTTTTAAGCCAATCACTAATCCTATGGAGTTTGTAATCATTGTCGAAAAATCGATCGTCAATCAACCTTCGATATGAAACGCGAAGCTGAGAAAAAAATATATTTTTGCGCAAAATGGCGCAATTCAAAAAGTTGTATCACTAGACACTGCGTAATTCCTCAGATAGTTATTTTCATTGCGTGTCTTTAGAGTTTTAACATACCAATAGAAAATTCACCATCTGAATATCAGGTTACTTTTGCTGGTAGACTTTGGTGTCCCCTCTTCGTCTTCCCCTGTTTATACTGTAATATGCAAAGATGCAGTGCAGCAGCAACACAAAACCTTGATGACATGATAATTTACGTAACGTTGTTTGTTTACGCCAAAAAGCAACGTAAACGGAAACCATGTTACTTTTTACACAGTTGCGGTTATCATTGTAGAACACGTACGAAAGAATAACCAGAAGATGGAAAGTAACAACTTTCGCGGTCTAAGGTGAGAGAAGGCATTTCTCTGTTCTCAAGCAAATCCAACTAAACACAAAAGAAAGACCTCACAAAGACAACGTTAAGACGACATCTTTCGACCTTTTGTCGTCGTCTTCCGATACCACAATTATCATAACGTAAATACACACGAATACCGACAAAATGGTGTAATTGCATACATAACGTCTCCCATGATGATTGGTTTCCCTAATACCTTTCCTAACATCCAAACGACGAAGCAGTATTCCCATTTGAAACGTCAGACGTCACTGTCGACTTGTCTTGTGAGCAAAATGTGCGTTTTTTTTGGAATCATACTTCTTTCCAAAGATGATGCGAATTTTGTTTTTTTCCTATGGCAAATCTACCATACCTTATCATCACATCACTTAAAAGTCACCTGTTTCTTTCCTATTGGCCCATCTCAGCAGCCACAGAACGACGTGCTTTTAACGTCCAAACAACGTTGCTTAAACGGCAGAGCAGAATGTTAATTGGATGTTGAAACAATGTTGGAAGAACTGGGATGACGAGACCATTTCTTGACTGGGATAACGAGACCAACTTTCTACTGGGATGACGAGACCATCAATCACTTTCTACTGGGATGACGAGACCATCAATCACTTTCTACTGAGATGACGAGACCAACTTTCTACTGGTCAAATCATATCAGATATTTCAAAAACCACCTGTCCGTTCTTCATGACATCTCGTCTATTCATAATGGAGTTATTGTTATCTACTCTTTTCATCCTTATTTGGCGATATGTTTGTAAAAGTGAAATAAACACCACCTGGCTTATTACATTTCCTAGTACCTTATCAATCTAGATTTCTAATGAGAAATGGAAGACACATTTCGTTTATTTTCTCCATATTTGTCGATATATGGTAAAACTCTGCATAAAATCCACCTACTGTAGGTTTCATTTTGAGGCATCATGATATGAACAATGATATCATGACCCCAAACAATCATTTTTTCTTGTTTAAGAAAACTGTCATAAAAAGCTGGTAACTGAACCCAGGCCTGACTGAACCAGCAAACAACCTTTATCTTTCTGTTAAGAAATGTTAAAATGTTTATAAAAATGTTTATCCGTGACAATAACGTGGTGTCATGGTCATCGCTGGGGATGGGATTTATTCGCCCATAACCTTGAACTTTGTCTAGATTTTGGTTGGCTTCACTTAAACCAACTGCATGCGCAGCAATCTTAATACAACCAAATTTTGATGGAAATTTTACATAGCTACAAATGAAAGGAACTGATTTTTCAGACTGGTCCCTTGGAAAAAAGGTACATATACCATACTAAACACATTTCCTTTGGTAAGCTGGCAACGTCATTTAAGGTGCCAATTGCATAATATACCACGATGTATGTACGTGATAACTCTACATGCTGGTAAATGGGGTTAAGCTTGACTTAAGGCGTATCATACACAATCAAATCGCTTACATCAATTTACTTATTTATTGCCATGGTAACGGAAATGATAATCAGTGTATGGGATGTAAAGCCTTTAACAACGACAATAAACAAAATCAGAAACACAAGACATTGCTTACCTCTTAATAGTGGTGGGAACTTTATTGATACGCTTAACTCGTGAATCATCATTCTCCTTTTCCTTCTAATTTTCTTCAAATCTTTAGCTCGATAATTTCTTTTTTGGAATTAGACTGCATTTTATCGCATTGACCCACCTCTGCTATATTACGTGTTTATTCTTGAACATGTTTTACTGTCTCTCAACAGGCACAGAGCGTTGTTTTCACGTTGTGTTCCAACGCCCGAATGTTGTTTGGACGTTGAAACAATGTTGGAATATGTACCTGCTGGGAATTCTGTAATCAATGATATAGATGATAAAATATAATATATAGGGTTTTTTTACTGTCACAATTCAATACACTGCCATGGCCGTCTGCGTCTGTTAGAATAAATCCTCAGCACCTATCAATAAATACAAGCTGTTAAACCAGTATCAATTTAGCCAGTACAGTTCCATATTCCATCGGTCAAAATTGTTCACGTGCATCAATCAGCTTACTTGATTATCACAACTTTAGGTCTAATGTACACGTGCATTACTTACTTATAACACTTACTTACTTGTTTTTGGAATTTTTGTATCACGCAGGTCAACTAAAGAAGATTTTATTTTTTTTGTCAGTGTGACGAAAATATCGAGATTAATTTGGTTTGCATTTGAAGGATGTCTTGTACTAATTTTGAAATAATAATGCTTCATTCCTATGACCCCTTTAAAATTTGAACCTCCTTACCAAAGTTACCAACAATTCATTGGCTGATAAAATTTTGACGAAGAGTGTTGCTTTTCTCCATATTCTTTATTTGGAAGTCAACACTCTTTCGTCAAAAAACTTTGAGTACCTTCTGTATCCGCCTCTGGCCTTTCTATTGCAAACACTCATTGCATGTTTTGGTTTTAATTTACGATTGAACATTTGTCAATATTTCCATAGCATTTATACTTGTGCAACGGAAAATCACGCCACCCAAATTGCCTGTCAAAGGTTAAGAGAAAAAAGTAATAGTTCAACATTTGAATTATTCTGACCATGACATAAAGAGCAAGTCATTGATAAAAGTTTTGTGGTATCATAACGAACAAAAATAGCTGTGGTTTTTTTTTACTCTTCTTACAAAGTACTATGATTAATTGGTCATTCTGCAAATCCTTTAATAACAATATGGTTATTTTGTTTACTGTTTCTGCACAAAATGTCCTTTTCCTGTGTGTAATCAGTGAAACGCGTTTACGAGGGCAACCACAAAAATGTTGACCAAAAAATGCCGAGAAAAAAATCATGCACTCTTTACATGAACACATTCAGTGTATTACCTACCGTAAATTGTTTAGAAATTTAAACTCCACCGATGAGAAAAGTAGGCTGCTTAAATTGTGAAAGTTTTTCCCCCGGGGCTTCACCTCAAGAAATTTCATTATTTTTGGGTACTGATTCAGTGGTGTGTTTTTCTTTTTTAGCCTCTCTTCGGATAATTGAAACTTTTGAAGGTTTTGAATATTTTTAGAATGTTTGTTTTTCGAGGAAATTGATGGCTCAAAGATACATTTTGAGGCCACCAATGCAGACCAAATAAACATTTTTCACATACGCACACTTTCCGTTATGCTTTTTCGACAATTACATTTCAGCAAACATACATCCCTTGTGTATTACGAAGAGGAAGTGTTATAATCCCAAGCACGATATCAGGAAGGACATTCCACCTACTTTGACATATCTTTAATATCTTTGATAACCAGACATAGTACATATAAACCCATTGATTATATGTGGTAATCGGACACTTGCCAAGTTTGCAACAAGAACACACCTGAATGTTTGATTTTCTTCAGTTATTTTCACCCGCGTTGTCTTATATTTCTTACAAACATTTTAAATTGAAATTATTTACAATATGATATGATGTATACAGGATGTTTATACAATGTATTGGTAACTATACCTGAGGGGCGCCAGAAGACAGGATTTCGTCAATTCCAGGATGTAAAAAAATACTTCACTAAAATTATATATTAAGATATTACAGGAAGAATAGGTTTTCAAATCATGTCTCTCTTTGACTTTATGAGACTGATGCTTTGACGGAATTTGTTGTCATTAAGGTTATGAAAGATTATGAACTTGAAGATGTTTATTCAGGATATTAATAATCAATATAACCCTATCCATATAACCCTTAGCTTCCACCACTGCAGTTTTTGAAAATCTTGAATTCTTTCTCATTTTCTTTCATTAAATTCATCTTCTTTCAAAGGCGGATTCTTGTGGTCAATGGATTAATTTTGAGACAAATGACATGTTTTAGTACCACTGAAAGCCCTCGGTCTCATCTTCTTAGAAGGCCATTTTGGCTGCAAAGCGAATAATTTTGAGCTATGGCGATCGTTAAAATGTTTTTTTGGCCTTACTGTGTCCGCTTCGTTAATTGTTAAATTGTTTCTGTATCCCTGCATCTATCAGCTTTTTTGGTATCATGTTAATTAATTCTGTTTTATTTACTTTTCTTTCATGAAGAAGAAGAAGAAGATTAGCGAATAAGGTTCTTTTAATTAAGCACGCTACCCTGAGTAGCTAATTAGTCTACTTTTTTGAAGAAATAGGTTGTGGTTTTAAAGTCTAGATTGGGTAGCTCAGAGCCATAACTGTATAGTCCTTCATAATCACCCAGATTACATCTTGAAAATGTCATCTTATTCATGGACTGAAGAAGCAGTGACCATTGACTCCCGAAAGCTGATTTGTTGACAGGAAAAGATGCTGATTAAACACACGTGCTTCATTATTATGAAATATTTTTCTATTTTTCAGCATCAGATGAAAACAAACAAAAAAATTAAGGATTATGAATTTTTATGGGTCGTTAAGATGGCGCTGGAGGCCGAACGTACGTAATTGCAAAATGTTTTGAAAAAATTCTGTTTACAATACGTGTCCTTTGGCAACGCATAAATCAACTGATATAAAGATTCGTGGAAACACATCCAAATTTCATGATATTTATCAAAAATCACATTCTATGTATAGAAATATCGTACTTTAGCCAAGAAAAATCGTCCAGCTGATTACATTGAAAATTCATGGAAAATCAAAGAAAAATTCATGATGCTTACTCAAAATTGCATTTTTGTAACGAAGTCTAAAGACTTTTATTTTTGCCAAGAAAAAAAAACTCCTCTCGATTCTCTATTGCAATTTTGTTCAAAATTCATGGAAAAGAGAGCAATGATTTTTTTGCTCTTTCCTGAAAGTTTAGAATCTTTGCCAACCCTTCATTTTGTACGATATATATTGATTGCCTTAAATGTAACGTCAGAATTGTTGACGCTTGTTGACGCTTGAAGCTCAAAATGAAAAGAAGCCGATGTCTTGGAATATTGGAAACATACCCAACAAGCACGGAGCGTTGTTTTGACGTCCAAGCAACGTTGTCAGAACGTTATTTTAACGTTGAAACATAGTGAAATGACGTCCTCTGTCTTCTGGGAAAATAAACTGGGTCAAAATTATGTTTAAGAAGGGTTCAGCAATTGTCGACAAATTCCTCTATCATATACCATCCACTCATAAACCTATTACTAACTCCTATATGTCGGGAAACAAATAACTTTGCCAATGAAAAGGTCTTTTGTGTACAATATATTGTTGATTGCATTGCATTGGAGAAACGTCAGATTTGGTGACGCTTGAACCTCAAAATGAAAAGAAACCGCTGGATTATAAATCATCATACAGTGTATCAATGTAAACAAACAATCTGTAATAAGTAAACACGTTCATAAACAATTCAAGAGTACCTGAAATCCACGGATTTGAAATTTTCTCCCAAAGTTAATAGACTCTTTTCTCGTCTGGTACGAACTAAGTAGTGCAAGTAGTCGTGAACCGATATCATAGTTGAAGAACAATCACCCGGAAAGTGACTTATCATGGGCTCAATTTAAATGAGATAGTATAAATATATATATCGCGCACGGAGGCAGTCCCGGGGCATGCCATAATTTAACAATACTAAACCTAATGTGCATATACTATAATCTAACCATTAAAGTTATAAATTCCCGATAAATTTTGAGGATAAATTTTAGATCCGTGAAAAGTTCTCAGAAACACTAGGACAAAATACTATGTCCTGTTCTGTAGCCCGCGGAGGACTTGCAGAACGACTACCCCGAAAACACATATGTACGGATTTTATTAACGAAAAGTTAATTTTTCTTGTTAGCCAAGACATTGTCTCGGAATAACCAGAATGTCTCTTTTCCGAAATCATCGAAGCAAGCCGTCGGATGGCTTTGCCACATTCTCGACCATAGCCACCAGTTGCTGAGAAGACAATCGGCGAGAATGATCCATGTTCGATTTAAATCACTCGATTGTTGTAATGCCGTTTCTTTTCATTTTCGTTTAGCATGTAACAGGCGTTGAGTTTCCAAGGAGACATACCTTTTGGCGAGTGGGTTAAAAACCGTGGGCTCAATTCCGTTCTCGATTTGAAAAGAAATACACCAGGTGTATATTAAGGCAGGATGTGTCAATTTATTACAATCTAGTAACACATACACTTGGTCTCACTGACTGGACCTATTTCTTTTAGATATCACACCTACAGATACTTTGCGATTACACTTTCATGGTAAGCGTACAGTGGCGGATACAGAAGCTACTCAACATTTTTGACGGAGGTTGTTGACTTCCATATAAGGAATATGAGCAAAAGCAACACTCTCCGTCAAAATTATTTGAGAACCTTCTGTATCCGCCACTGGCATGGCTTCCTTTCTCTCTCAAACTATAAAGAAGAGAACACGAGTCCAGTAATTCGCTTAACTGTTTTTTTAGACCTATAAATTGACCTGTGCCCATGCGTCCGTCTGTTTGTTCAGCGTTTTTCTCAAGATTGGATTATAGAATCTTTCTGATTTTTGGCATGGATTTAGCTGACTATAAACACACACTTTTGGCAAAAATGAGACAACAAATTTTCATTAAAAACGGTTTTTTCACTCTCAAATCAAGATTCTTGAGTATTTTAGGATGAAAACTTCCGAAAAGTTGCTAATTATAAGCTCAAATGTATTGAAACTTTTTCCCCGAGCAAAACTGGATTAGATATTCCAAAAAATCCGATTTTGTGTTTTCCTCGTTTAAAATTGTTATATGCAAATCCCAAGGCCCCAGATGTGATTTTCTTACACCTTAGTCCCTGAATTTTAAAGAACACACGAAGAGCACTTTTTTATTCCTTATTCCCTCACAAAATTTGGCTAAAACCAAAGGAAAAAAGTTAAGGCTTTAACTGAATTGCTCTAGCTCTCTAACATCCTAAATTGGTTAAAAAGCTGCTTAAGACCGTATTACGTTACCAGAGATTTGGAAAAAGAAAGATAGGAATTTAATTGATAGAAACGCTTTTATCATATATATTCCTTTCTTTTCCTTTCAATTCGGAACT
>JAUJPO010045686.1:0-16624 GCA_032270745.1 Tiaropsis multicirrata
AATTCGCGGGAAGCCTTTTCCCGAAAAAAATCCGATAAGAAATCGGGGAAACACTTTTTCGTCTCAATTTTGGTCTTCCCGCCTCCTCCTCCTCCTCCTCCTCCCCCCGAAAAAAAACGAAAGGGAATTGAATGCTCAGAGGGTCTGAGCAAAAAGCAAAAAAATAGCAACAAAGCCCCAAGCACACAGAACAAGCACCTTCGCCATTTTGTTTTGACCTGTATGATGGCCCACCGTGGCCCATCGTTGTCATCTTACTGTACCAAACCCAAGACAGTTGCCTGATTTTTACCTTTCCGTAAGTGGGTTTCGTACAGGAATCTTATTTAATATTCATACGTTGGAACGAATTAAAATCACAAACGAATGTGCCCAACCCACGCAGATCCTCTTAGCGAAACCCTGTGTAGCGCAGAATCTGCTTGGAGATTAGCTAAATTCTGAAAATTAAACGGACAATCATCCGGCCAATCAGCCGACCAAATCAGCCGGTTCACTATCGTTATCTGCGTAAAAATAGCCGGCTAAGCCAGACAATCAGCCGGTAGATGGTCGGCTAGTTGCCGGCCAAATTTTCATGTACTCCAAATCGCTTGGGGTGTCACTAGTAGAAGATTCCAGTTATTCCAGTCTTACAATTTTTTCTTGATTTAACTTTTTTGTGTGAACGCGAGGGATTTTGGTGGATGATGTATCATGATTTTTACAAGTTCTTACGAGAAATTAAGTGCTTTATATTTTTCGGAGTCTGTTAAATTGCGTGGGTTGAGTAGGTGTGTACGTGAGTGGTTCAAAACATTTTTTCAGGGGTGTATTGGTTCTATTTTATTTTGCGAGGGTTCTTATTTTTTGGGTGGGTCCTATTTCCTTTTGCGTGGGTCCTATATTCGTTACCCGGTTTGGGTTCTGAGATTTCTTTTTGTTTGATAACAAATGATTTAAATTTAAATTTCTCTTTCCTACTGATGGATGTTTGTTTTAAACCTTGCTAAAGTTTAACTCTCGACTCACAAGTTAATCAAATTCTCAAGTCTATTTACCAAAAAAATTAACCTTGTGTTCTTTAAGTTGTTCTTATGAAATATACTCATTTCAAACATCACATTAAAACACTCAATCTTCCAGTTAAAGAGCCAGAGGAAAAAGAAGAACGAAAATTGAAGACGTTGAAAAGGGCAGAAAGACTTCACTTAAGTACTTTCTTAGATAGCACAAGTTCTCATTTAAGAAGCTGGAGGCATGTGGTAGATGAAATATGGCATGACCCATCAAAAAGAAATGAAATCAAAGATGCAATTGAAAACCAAAAGGTTGGTGGTGGCGCAGTGGATAGATTTTTGACAAAATTACGTTCTAAAAAACCTAAACTGAAGGTTTTGGTGCTAAAGGGAATTTGTAAAACAAACTGCAGGAATGATATTGTTGACATTTTGGACATAAATTTTAAAGATGGCGATCAGTTGTTTGATGTGTTGAATCAAAAGGTTTTAGATAACATTAAAGTGAAGTTGAATGTCGAAAGATTTTGGGAACTTGTAGCTGAATCGGACGAAATTGGTTTTGATAGAAGTGTTATTAAAAGTATAACAGATGCTGACCCTGGACAAAATCAAAGTTGTACAGACAGTTTGTTGGAAGCTTTGGAAGCAGAGAAACCAGACATGACCATAAAGCAGTTTGCTAAATATTGTCAGGATGTGAACATCAACAATGCGGTAGAATATTTGAATAGATTATTGGCCGAATGATTCATGATATCCATGACGTCATCTTTTGTACGGAAACATCTAAAAAATCCGGATGTTTACCACCAGACATGACCAGTAACAAAAAAGTTACTTAAAAAACAAAAAAGTCACAAAAAAAACAAAAAAAGGTTGTCCCTTCTCGGCTTCCATAATATATTTATAGCTATTATATAGCACCATGATTTTTTTGTTCATGGAAATAAAAAACTTTCTCGGATATCGAATTTGACCAACATTTGCGAAATTTGCTAAATTTTTTAAGGATGAGGTACAGTAGTCAATTCTATATTTTGTGCATTTGACGAAACTTTGTGATAATTCAGACTCTACAGACCATGAGAATGAGTCAAGCTCCTTGTTTCATCATTGTTGTAATTTTTACATCATACAATTTTTATAAACTTTTTTAATATTTTAAAAAATTTTATTATACTTAATGCACACTACAGTAATAGAGAACCCCTACATATTTTTTTAGTTATTTCTATTTAAGTCGGTTTGGGTCATGACCTCAAGAACTGACGGGGAGGTACCTCTGGGCTCTGGGGGTCAAAAAGCGAAACCAAACAGAAAAAATATTTTTTTGATGATTGTTTGATCATTTTGCTTAATTTCTGAACCCAAACAAAGAATTTAATTGCTGACAAAGAAATAAAAATTCTTCGAGAAAAAGGTGTCGAGTGGTACTTCCCCGTATCCGACGCCCTCGTGTTTCATTTAATTATCAAGAATCCTTTTTAATTTGAGTGCATTCAGGTTCCACAAGGTTTATGCCTTTCAATTGAACTTTTAGCAAAAACACTATTTTTTATGATTTGACAGGCTTTGTGAATTAAACTGAGTGTCCAATTTTAGACCTGTTTTATTGTTTACCTATTATTTTCAGGGAAAAAAAAAAGAAAACAAAAAAGAAAAGACACAATAAAGAATAAAAATTAAAAAACCACACAAAACTACTATTCAACAGAATACACCACAATGTCTACCAATATTCATACGATTCAAGAATATAAAGGTAAGTCTACTGACATAACTTTTCGAAATGTTCACGGATTGTAATAAACATACCCATGTAATACAGTTGAAGTTTTGTAAGCTTGGACCATTTTACGAGTTTTAGTTTCTGATGTGTAAAAAATGCGGAAACAGGACGTAAACAATTGACAATAATAAACACTTCTTCCCTTAGTTACTTTTCATACGCAGAATCAGTATATCTTTGACAGGAAACACATCCCTCAAGGACAAAATCTTAATCACTTTTGTCAGACTAAGTTTTCTCCACTAAAATACCGTATAAAACCTTCGTAAAACCAATTTTATTGTTAAAATTAAATAAGAGTTAAACTAAGATTTTAATTTTTTAGCACAACAATCTTCGGACGATCAATCCATCAAGAAGCCTTTGAAGTATGCTCTCAGTAAGAACAACATTTTAGATTTCACATCCCAAAGGGCTTGAAGAAACTCTTATAGCAAGCTTTAAAATAAATTCACAATTACAAGGTAATATTAATAACACTATTCTAGATATTTCGCTTCCAAGATAATTATTCAACCTATATTAAACCTTCTCATCAGTAAAAATATACATATAAATATACATATATTTATTTTTTAGCTGGTTCAGCATCAAGAACTCAAAGTTCCCAATCTACAAGAAAAGGTTTAGTATTTTTTTCTTATCGGTTTTGGAGGGTTTTTTGTTCATCCCATTATCACAAATGCTTCGCTAACGTACGATTTTCGAAAAATCTGCACCAATCACACATCTAAACATCATAAGCATAAAAACCATGAAACTTCCTTCAATGTCTTCTGGCTTATGCATCTCCAATCTGATTATAAATTTACTAAAAAGTTGGAGCCCTGGTGATATGTAGACTAGATTGGCGTTCTCCTCAAGCAACTAAATCAAAAATCTGTGAATCGCACGAAATTTCAAAGTTCAAAAATCGAAAAGTGGCGATCCATGTAAAATCGCACGAGAAAACAAGCAAAAAAGAGCTTGAGAAGTGTAACGAGTCATATGTAGTCATACACGAAACTTAAAAATTGAAATTAGAAATGAAAATAGTTTACGCACTTAGGGACTTGCAAGCGACCTCGCGTACATATATTACCAAAGTTCATCGCGCAAAGTCCATTACACACTACAGATCACAATCACGCAAAAAAGAATTTACCCTCTATCCTATCTGGCATGTATCAAAAATCTGTGTAGGTCTAGTAAAGGCTACATCACAGCTGGTCTCAACTGAAGATGAAATTACGATGCTTTTGATGATTATATTATTGCAATTGATACTATTATAAATAATTTGATATCTTCCCTCCGTGTAGGTCCAAGCGAAGATTGTGATAATTCCAGGGATGAAAAAGCAATCACGAAAACAACTCCTCAAGCTCAATCAAAAGGTTATCATTTGTTTACAGTATTTAGTATTTTGAACTCAGACTCGGAGCACGTGCTTAAATCCCTATTATTCTGTCCTATTCTATCAATGTTTTCGAGCCCAAATCTCAGTCTTTTGGTATGCTTATAAACCTTATACTCTTAAAAAAGTTCTACTTGTACACTCACTCGGCAAGCCTCGCCCAATACGGATTTTACTGACTTAATATGTCCCGTATAATTCTACCCCTCGCAGGCCATGTAAGTTATATTATCTATCTTTTGTCAAAGCTATTTTGTAACATTAAGTACGAATTCTGCTATTTTTCTGTTGTTCTTGCTGATCAATTTACATATTACAAACTAAATTATCATAAAGGAACTAATTTTGGCGGAATTTTTTTATTTTTTTAGAGGGAATTTAATTTGGCGGATGGACGAAAAAACTTAATTTCGCGGGAATTTAATTTGGCGGCTTTTGGCTTTTTAGCCCTAACATATGATTTTCGGGAAGAATTTTTTTGCAGCCGATTTTAGCCAAAAATGGCCTGAAAAAGAGGTTTTTAGGAGTTTTCTCAAAATTGATTCATTATTTTTTCTGATTTTTTGCACAAATATGGTCATACCTATGATATTATTTTTTTAAAGATACGACAAAGGTTCTCTTTCCCTGGTATAATAGCTGTAATTCGTTCGCCTATTAATTTAGCTGTGCTCATTCATTCGTTCGTTCATTCTTATGGCGTTGAGGGTTAATTTTATTTTTTAACCAGGTAGGTCCATAAATGTATCACTTGTTCTTATTAAAAATACACTTTTAATGTAATAGAATCAGGAGGAGCACCAACTGGAGGGAAAATGTTGACTCGATTAACAAAGAGACAAAAAGAAGATTTGACGACTTACTTGGATAAAACAGGTAGCCATCTGAAAAACTGGAAACATTTAGTTGACGTCATTTACACTGATATCTCACAAGGCAAACGGAACAAGATTAAGGAGATAATAGAAGCGTGCCGTTTCGGCGGAGGTTCGGCCGGTGCATTTCTTTCCAATCTCAACCAAAGATTTCCGGACCTCCAAGTCGGTAGGTTTCGGCAAGCTTGTAAAGCTGAACACAGGAATGATATAGCTGACGTTGTGTTGAAAGATTACAAGGATGACGAACGCTTCTCTGATTTAAAACAATCCGATATCGAAGATCTGAAAGTCAAGCTGGATGTGGAAGAGTTCTGGGTGATCTTAGCTGAAGAAACATTTGATTTTGATGCCAGCTCGATAGATAAGATTAAAACTAGACCCACGAATGATAGTAGTAAACCTAAGAGTTGTACTGAGTGTCTATTAGATAAGCTGGGAAGTGAGAAAAGCGAAATGACTGTCAATCAACTAGCTGAATTTTGTGGAATTGCTGGTACTAATGATGCTAAAAAATATTTGGAAAGTTTGATTTCAAAGTAAATGATTTCATTTACAAATTAAGTCATTCATATTTAGGAACTTATTAAAGTGCTTTTTTCGGTATAGAATTTGTTCTTAAAATATGCTTGATAGCATTTTCCAATAATACTGGCAAATTTCTTTAATCAATTAAAATTAACATCTATACCATAATTCGAAATAATTTAATTTATACAGTGCGCCTGCGTAAAAGAACGGAACCAAATTTTTCTTTTATATTGAATAACTTGAGATTGAATTTGAATTATAATTGAATTATAAATTATTTGTTCATTCAATAGATATCCAGTTTCCATTTCAGTTTAATTGGTTTTCCAAAAGAGCAATCTGGGATTTATTAAGTAAAAAAGTTGCATAAGGCCATCCCCAAAACGTTTCTGCGTTACTGTCCGGGTGGGAAATCATTTTAGGTTTTACCCGGCGGCAAAAATATAATGAACTTTAGAATGTGTGTTAGAATTTCTGAAATTTTGAAAAAGTAAACATTTTAACAAAACAATAGTTTTTGAACTTAAACACACCATCACATCCCAGAAAGAATGTAAAAAAGCCATCTGCATGAGTTTTTTCCATCACCCGGTAACGCGGAAATGAAGATTCTTTTAGGGTTGGCCTAATTAATGAAGATTTTCTTTTGCGTTTTTTTTGTTCTGTTTTCTTTTATCGGACGCACTGTAAATATTGGTAGAATCTTTCTATATTGTTTTGGATTTTTTTATTTAAAAAAAGGTTTTGATGTATAAAACTTTATTCTATGATTATGAAAAAAAGGATTCGTATGCAATGTGTCTTTGCCAAAAGTTAAAAGCCATAATTGAAGCAACACTACCCAGAAGGCACATAACGTTGTTTCAACGCCAACCCCTTTGCGTTGGATATTCAACTTTTATGTTTGTGTGCTACCTCCTTTTAATGTCCACTCGTTTTCTGCTGATTTTCGTGCAGACACTAACAGAAATTTGATATCCAAAACAGGGGGTCTACGAAATAGCTCAATAATAGAGAATTTCGGATATCCAGCCACAACTGAATTTACTGACAATGTCCCATTTGTTACCCCCGGCTTTACTTATATGTTTGTTAATATAATGGATTTTTTTACAACGTTATATTATATTGGCCGTTATAATTATGGCCGGTTAGCTTAGTCAGTAGTCTAGCGCTAGCGAAAGAGGGACATACGTCTTCCTACGCTAGACTCCCGATTAACTTACTTATATTATGTTGTTTTCTTTCAGTGTAAAAAAATGAGATAAAAAAAACAAACAAATCATGTATCAAATGTGATGACCTGAAAGTGAAAAGCAAAGAAAGATGAGTGATCAAGGAATGGCTACACATGAAATTTCATATCCCACCCAGCCGTCACCGGTATGTTTACCCTCTACGGTGTTTAACATTTAAGCTTTTCTTTTTCGAAACTCCGTAATCCGAATCGGTTTAAAGAAATTTTTGCATTGACCAGGTTTCCTTTTTGAAGATATACGTTTTTCTGTGTTAAAGAACGTATTTTCAAGCCCTTATTTATTTTTTTATTTTACTAAAAGTTTTTATTAACTTAAGAAATCATTTTCAGAAAGCTTGAAATGCTCTTAATAGCGATTTAATTAGCTATTTAGGACGTTAGACGCGTCTGTTGCGGCCTGTACATAGATTTTCGTTTACAATTTTTGTTCAGACGAATTATGTACAGGCCGCAACATACACGCGTCTAACGTCCTAAATATCTTTTTGCGTAACCTTGCTAATGAATATTAATTTCTTATTTCTTATTTCAGTCAACTTTTGGTGTAGACTTGGATAACTTGAAAAGTGGATTATCAAGTAGAACTTTTTTCTTCATTTATAACAATATTTTTTAATGGTTAGAAGATTGTTAACTTCTAGATTGTTCGCTGTATTATTTTTGGTAATTTTCATTAAAGGTACAGCCATTAAAAACTGTTTGGTACTTTAATCCTACCAATTTTTTTTCTTTGCTTTTAGCTTCTTTTGCCTGATATATCAAATTCGATGGAAATTTGTATATCCTTCAGTATTGTTTTCTTTAAATTTAGGAATGCAAATAAGTGACCAACAGCAAACGTCACCCGTCAACGTACCTGTGCAGAGTCAAGATAGCCAACTAAGTAGTTAGTATTCATTTGTCTTTCATACAGTGTCGGGAGTGTAGGTGAAATTCGAATTTGACCTCAAAATCAATGAAATCAACATTTTTTCTTAATTTTCAGGATCTCAAAATTCTTTCCTGATTCTTTTTTTTGGGGCTTTAAAGTTTACCAACATTTTTTTACATATCCCCAGAATGAAGGTTTTCTGTTATTAGTGGCTAACACGAAATGCTTATGAGTCTTGTTACCTACTATTTAAGTATTTCCTATTTATAGGAAATATTTGTTAAAACGGCTTTTCTCCTCCTCCTTCCTACATGTCAACTTTTTTCACCTATCCTGTATCAAGCTTTCTTTGTATTTCTTATACATTTTTGACCTAGGTTAGTGAAGTGTATACAGGCTACATTTTTTAGCGCTAACCTCTACCACTTTATCACGTGACTCTTTAAACTATAAATAAGGAAGTGGGAAAACGAAAGTGAAATTAAGTGAAAACATGGCGCGTGGTCTATATTGAGACTTGCTAATTTGTTAATCGTTTTATGGAAAGTAATATACATTTCTTAAATGCTTCTGGCGAAGATTGAAGCATTCTTCATGGATTTTTATGAGACTTTTTTGCACAAAGAAAGAACATTGGTTTTGGTTAGAAAAAAATTAGCAATATTACAAGTTTGAGTAACATTCTAAAAATGTGGCCAATTCTGACTAACTGAAGAACCTCATCATTGATTTTTTGTCAAAATCTCCTGTCGATGTAGCCCGGTGTAATGTTGTGATCCAACTCAACAAAAGTACCGTAACCGAAATGGTATGGAACGATAGACCTTTTCATAAATTACGTCACGACCAACAACTGCCTCATTTTAAATTGAGGGCTATGGTAACCGAATCCCAATGGAGCTTATCAAAACTCCATTGATAGATGTGTCATTTTGAGTCTCGTGAGACATAATCACCTTGGTAATTGTATGAGAACAAGGCTGTCTGTGTATGCAGTTCTGTGTATACCTTAATGGGATTATTTCGCTCGCGAGGATATTTTTTCGCGAATTTACCTGTTTTTAACCTAATTTCTTATTCATTTTCCTAAGGGTTTTCGGTAAAAAGCATGAAATAAAAATTTCGCGAGGATTTATTTTCGCGAAAATCGTGAAAATCCCCTTACGGTAGATATGTTGTAATCCATCACCCAAATATGGCATGGAACGATCCCATCAAAACTGAAAATCGCAAACACAAACAAGAAAATACCCCATTATCATAACTTAATTCCAATCGTTTAGGATTTGAAGCTAAATTTGATTAAAATCTAAAATAATCACTAGGATAAAAAGTCGTAAAGAGTCGAAATCAGTTTGATGCAATTGTACAAGCTACCAGATTATTTGAAATACGATATTCGAAAAACCTACATTCTGGGGGTCCGACACTGTAGTAAAGATTTGTACCTTTTCAACTTTTTAAAGTTCTTGACAAATAGTCGCTTAAAATGGGGGGAGGGGTGTTGTAATAAAATGGAGGATGGTACTCACTGCCACATCTTGATATACTTTTCAATTTTTTCAACTTAGAAATTTCAGTGAATAATGCAGCAATGCCACAGGTTGCGCCGCGAGTACGCCAGCCTTCCGAAACGTCGGACACGATAACTCATCCATCAACATCAAATCTACCAGCAGAGGATTCTTCAGATGCTGGAGATGGTCATGGAGAAGATGATCAACAACCTCCTCAATTACCACCATCAGAATCAGAATCACCAGGCGAACAATTACAAATCAATCCACAACCACGTTCAACTCCTTCTAACCAAGAAAATGGTAAATGTTATCTTCCTCTTTTCGTATTTGTCACTATTGTTTATTCATAAAACCTTACTTACCAACTGAGACCACTTCGTTCTTTAATACAAACTCTCTAAAATTCGTTTGAATGAAAGAGAAATTTTTTTTGTCTCGATACTTCGTTCTCAAAACTTGTTTAAGAGATTTTACTACGGAAAATTTGAGTGGTCAAATCTTTTGAGTACTTTTGAGTCAAATCATTTTTTAGATTGGCTGCTTTCTTGACAGAGAAGTGGGGGAGAGGCTGCTGAAGTGGTAATGTGCTGGTTTCCAAATCAGAAAGTTGTGGGTTCGAGTCCCACTCTAATCGTCCGGATCACATAATAACCAATCTTGGATAATGGAAGTGGATTCTAACCCTAAACATAAAATTGCTTAAAAATGTTCCTTAATATCTTTTTCAGAAAATCTACTCCAATGACCAATTATTTTTGAAGAGAACACAAATCAATTTTTTTTATATTACTATATTCTTTTTCAGTACATATCACTTTGAGTATGCTGACAAGACAACAGTACGATTTAATTTGTCACGAGCTTGATACTTGCACATCAGCCAATGTACCTCGCTGGCAATACTTAGTTGATAAAGAATACTCGGAACCTAAAAAACGAAGGCTGATTGTTGGTAATTTGAATCTGGTTAGGCGTGGTGGTGGAAATCCAGGGCTTCTGTTCTTGATCAATCTTGATACAAAGAGATCTGATTTGGCATGTAAAGAGTTCCGAGATGTGGCAGCGTCGTATGATCGTGACGATATAAACAAAGCAGCTTATTTGCAAGGAGATGGATTTATGTGGGAACTGGTTTTGGATGATAAATTGAACCTAGCTGCCCTTTTGAATGTACCAAATGTCGCCGATTGGGAATACTTTGCGGAGAATTATAAATTCACAAAGCAGGCTATAGAGCAGATTCGGAACGATCAAGGCAATGATGGCAATAGGAGCCCTGGGTTGAAACTTTTGCGAGACACTTTTGGTAACATGACTACAACTCGATTTATAGAACTCTGTAAAAGTAATCATTTTCATTTGATTGCAAATAACATGGAAAGAATTGAGAAGGAAATTCAAAATAGCAGATGAGAATTTAAAGGTGAAACACACGACACCAAATTATTGTACATCGTGGTATTTAGACGTCACCGATCAGTAAAAATACCAGACGCTCGATATCGATTAATTGATACTCACAATGGCCTCTAAAGTTGAGATATTGATTTTTTTATTATTTCAGAAAATCTCAATTTTTTAAAACCTACCTGGAGGTAAATTAACCCTTGTCCGTCCGTCCGTTCGTTAGCTTTTCTCAAAATTGTTTCATTAGTTTTTTTCAGATTTTTTGCACTTTTATAGTATTTAGTATCTTGGGTAAAAAGAGGCTTAAATGCTTTTTCCTGAAAACATTTTTTTCGGCGTAAAATGGCTTTTTTTTTCTCAAAAGGATCAGGCGGTATTCAAAGATGTCACACAAACATAGTGTTTTTGGCTGTTTGTTTTTCAAGATACCTTTAAAGGGTACAAATTTTTGCGAGAACTAATTTTTGCGGTTTTTGCGGTTTCCATTGTTTTATAACAAAAGACTATTGTTCTATAACAGGAAAAAGCCCAAGATCCGCAAAATTAAATTCCCGCAAAAAATTGCACCCTATAAAGGTATTGATTTGAGACCATAGGTGTTATAGTTTTTTAAGGATTTTCAATATATAAGGGTGTCTTCTTTGTTAGGTGTTTGGGGTCCGAATTTACTTTCATTCGTTGAGAATAGGCTGAAGAAACTCCCAATATATCACCCTGGACTCCAGGGCCCAAATGGTTCGCGTCGTAATGGGTCCCGTGACCGTGTAAATAAATATAGGAAATCATTTAGGGATATATCCAGCCATGCGTCCATCAGAAGTGTCAATAGCGTTCGCTGGTCAGATAAGGCCAGGAGTCGAGGGTGCCCAATATATAAAAATATATTAGTGTTCTTGAAAACTCCTATAAATAATATCGATGCTTAATAATACATCCTTTAGTATCTGCTTGAACACAATAACTCCTTGTACTATTTATTACGTTATCATTTCTACGAAAACAACCTGAAAATCCGGGTATTTGAGGCTAGTTTTGAATATTTTAGCTAGTGGCTTTTGGGGATTTTTCCGTAGAAAAGATTACGTAATGGATATCATGAATTGGATCCCTGAAATAATTAGGACTGATTCTTGTCGTTTGCTCTAATCTAAGGGAACATCCTGAAAAGGAAAACATGGGTTTAAGTTTTTTTTTACGGGACATATCCCTTAGATGAAGGGTCTTTTGAAGTGATTAATCCTGAGGTTATTGTAAGTTGGTTTTAATAGTTTTAAAAGGACCCTTCACAAGAACCCAGTGTGAAATTTTGCACTTTTTTGTCTTACATTTTGTTTTTCAATTTTTTTAATCACATTTTTATAAGAATATATTTAACAATTTTGATAATTTGCTGAGCATAGGGAAATAGTATAAGATAAGAATCACTGTCATCTCAATTAAAATGAAATAAATTTCTCGTGACTTTGATAAATTATTTTTTGAGTCAATTTTCCTCTGTGTTTTGTATGGTTGTATCCTGCAAGTGCTGAATGTTTTGTTTTTGACGAAAGCTTCTCTATCATTTATAAGAATATTTTTTGTTGTGTTATTAATATTCTTAAAAGAAAACAAACTTTCTTATCTCCCCAATATCACTCTGAATAAAAGGTGTTGAAATATTAATAAGTTTTCCTTTTTCTATGAATCTTTTTTCTTTTCCAAAAGTTATATTTTCTAATACTTTGCTTATCTTGAATTATTGAAAGTAATATTTCTTCCTTTTGGATTTTTTTCCTCTCTAGTCTATGATTTCTCGTTTGTGGTTGTATAGACTTTTGTGAGGGAAGATTATTTTTCATGCAATTTTATTTTTTGTCTGTTTAAATGTTGAGTTCTTAGATTTGTTTTTTTTACTAAGATTGCGTCCTGTGACAGGGTAAAGATGTGGTAAAGTTGGGTATCTGCAAATAGGTTTTTGGGATACATCTTTTCTATTTTCTAAGGTGATGCAAAAATAATTGAACAAAAAAGGAAAACTTTCGAAACAATGCATTTTCTCCTCTGTCTGATACTTTGAGCTTTCATAAGCTAGGAGAATAATTTCACAAAAACATACTTTCAGGCTTGGAATTCATATTCCAAAGTTTTCCACATTTTATGTAAATACTTTGTGTGAAATATAATTTTGTACATGAGGTTGTGGGACCTGCCAGTTTGAAACCACTCAAATTTTCCATAGTAAAGTCTCTTAAACATTAAATGAGTTTGAAATTGGAAGATGAATTATATGACATTACAAGTCTCAAGGGAACATTGTGACCAGAGGAAACCTTCGGAATTTTCTAGCTTGTCTAAAACATATTTTAAATTCTATTGAAAGATAGGCTTGCTATTTTATCTGTTATTTTCAAACAATTTCCTCACCTCATAAAGCGCCCTACAGAAAGCTTTTTTAATTTCTTTTATATCCTATAGTTTTTCTCATTACTGTCACTCTTTCATTGAAACCAAGAGTCTGTTTTCAGGCTGAAAATTCTTTTCCTAAGAGAAATTTATCAAAAATTCTTCCGCATCACTAAAATACGGACGTCATCAATAGACCTTTTCATAAATTACGTCACGACCAACGACTGCCTCGTTTTCGTACAATTTACCAAGGTGATTATGTCTCACGAGACTTAAAATCACACATCTATCAATGGAGTCAAGTATTGATAAGCTCCCTTGAGATCCGGTTACCACAGAGCGCTCAATTCAAAACGAGGCAGTCGTTGTTCGTCACGTAATTTATTAAAGGTCTATTAAAAAAAGCATTCATCCTATTTCTTGCCATCTAATAATGACAAAACAACATTTTTTAATTATCTTTTCGATTAGACACTACGTATTATGATATGATTGCTTATCATGTCCCACATTCACTACTGTGAATACTGTATAAAATGGAATTATTATATAATCTAACAAGAAAATTGTTTTGTATATGGTAATATGGTAAATATGCTGAAAAGATGTTGTCTGTAAAATAGTTGCGAGCTTGCCGTTGTTGCATTTTGGGAGCTTCAGGCTTCTTGGTGTAGAAGTCGTTGGAATGTAAAGTTGACGATTTCTTTCAAAAGGCTCGATGTAGTTGTCTTTTTTCAAATTTCAAACGCGCACAGGCTTTTCTTGTTTACATATTGGTTATATAATTTTTGCGATGTACTTTCTTGAATCCCACGCTCTGTTATAATACTCTCATTTGAATATGCTTAATAAAAAATCTGGAACAGACTGTGTAATATTTAGTTTTTAAGAACCTGCGAATTATTTATGTAACTGGAAGATTGTTGCTGCGCGCCCCTGACTTACTTGAGGGCCAAATTTGGAAATTCTTTGTGTTGCAACTTAAGGCGCATTTTATCTCAGGCCAAAAAATGAAGATTTCAAGTTCAAAATAGAGAAGGCTATACCCGACAGGGTAAAGGGTGAAATTGTTCTTATTTTGCCATTTCTCCAGCCTCATTGTTCTTATAAAAAGGTTTTACATATTCTCCATAACAGTTAAAATACCAAGATTTTTTTTAATGTGATTAAAATCTTATTGTAAAGTGCTTAGATAGAGACAAATTGTAATGAAGAAACTATGTTAATCTTATACCCGCATCACGGAATTTTTTTTGCGTCAATAAGAACACTCGCACGACTGAGGTAATATGTTTCTCGTTTATCGTTCCTCTATAGTCTGTGGTTATTGCCATTATTGTCAGTAGAGTCACAAAGTTGCATTGTACCAAAAGAAAAATCTAGGGCTCAATCTCAATTCAACTTGAATTTTTGCAATCATTTTAAGAAAGTGAAATGCCGCTGTAATATTTATTCTTACATAAAAAACTTTCTAGTCATGGTGTTTTTCTACGAATACATATTACAAAAGTTACATAAATAAAAAAAATTGATAAAATACTTTTTTCGTGATATGAGAAATTGTATCAATAGTATAACATGAAAGCTGGCCTGTGATTTGCTATGTAGTTCATAAATAATTTAAAATATATTTCTTAAAAGCAAAACCATAATAATAAATCAATTTGTTTGATGAATGGATATTTTTTTAACTATTTTTGTTCTTGTTTGTTATATGATTTTATTTTTCGGTTCGTTTTTTTCATAATTTTTTGATATTTTGCAGGTGATTATTTGATATAAAATGTTTCCCTCTGTCAACTATAAATCGTTTTGAATCAAATTTTTACTTTAATTTTTCAATTTTGCTTTTTCAACAATTGTGTTGACGAAATTTCTTTTGTTGTTATATTCCAAATTTCAATATACATATGTGGTATTTTTGATTGTTGCATAGAGAAGATTTTTGATCTAACCATGAAATTTCAAATTTTCTTCAAATGTTTTTTTAACAACATCAATTTTTTTTGATTTCGCGATTTTATCTGAGAGGTCCTCTTTCTTAGAACTGAATCTGAATTAAAGAGTGTAGTAATTCAGGGGTCGTTGCTTCTTTATAAACAAATTTTTAGTTTCTTGTGACAGTACTCTAAGGACCCGAATAAACGCCCCCTCCCCCGCTTATTCTTATTCGTAAATATTTTCGCCCCCCCCCACCCCCGTTTATTATATTTTACAGAAATTACGAACCCCCTTTATTTGGACCCCCTATTATTCGGGTCCTTAGAGTATGTGAAGTTTGATATCAAGTAAAAGTTTTCTTTATATATTGACTGTATTCATTAGCAACCGGTTGTGTGTATAAAATATAAAAAAAATACAGTCTGGTTTTGGGATTTCGAAAATTTTTTATGTTCTTATGCAAAAATTTAACCGATTTTGTTTTACTTTTTTACTTTGCTAGCACCTAACTAGTCTACATCTAGACCACTAATTTTACATAAACCACTACAAAATATTATACAAAAAAGCAAAAAAGTAAAAGGGAAGCACAGAAGAGGAAATTATTGTAATGTTCCGTACGGCTTTTTTATTTGATATAACATTACAACCCTACCTTTCTAACGTATCATGGTTATTAAAAATGGTCTGGAAATCGAATCTAGCACATAAATCTAGCATGCTAAACAACAGCCCTGTCTCAAGGGTTCTAATAGGTTTTCATCTATTTCAATGGCGAAAGGCCTTCCAGTATATACTAATTTTTGACTGGAGTATATTCATCTGTGAATAACATTTAAAATGTTATTTACTGAACTGTTGTTTACTTTTGGGCTCCAAAAATGGAATATATTTTCTACCGTTTTTGGAACTAAACCAAAAAAATCTGACAGCGTGTGTATGAAAATGCTTTCGTTCTCATACAATCTTTTGTTTTAATCTTTTCAGGATACCCAGGTATTCACGGGGCGTTGTTATTCAGCGTTGAAAGAACGCTGTGTGCCTGTTGGGTACCAGTAATGTTTGCCAAAGGATGAAGAAGGAGCTAGTTATACAGATGTTGGTTATCAGCATGTTAGGGCGAACTATCGGCGGCCACAAGATAAAAAGAAGTAGAGTACGTCTAGACAGGCACATAACGCGTTACTACAATATTGTTTCAACGCATTAACGTATTAACGTTGTTTAGACTACTGGGCAAGGTTATCACCTTGGGTGACGAATTTGAAGTTCGTCTGAGTTTGTTTGTCGTGCCCAGGCATTTCTTCACTGTTGTGACTTTTGTCGAAGTCGAAGCACAATCCTATATATCGTATATAACCATAGTCATAGAAAATGAACTACTGTATGTAAAAAAACAGTCACAAATTTCTTATGACTCTGCTTTAATAGTTTACTAAATTCCTTTCTCATGTTTACGTAGTCTATGTAGGAAGGGTTTATCCACCTCCATAGTTTTATTATACCATGGATGTTATACATTCATGATCATACTTTATATTGATAAAACCAGGGTTTGTGAAAAGAGGAGACAAAATGACGGATCTGTCTTTGTTCGAGGTTTGGATGCATTTGTTTTAAAAAGCGTGCATTTCTTTTATAAATTTACAA
>JAUJPO010045697.1:0-16624 GCA_032270745.1 Tiaropsis multicirrata
AATTGAAATTTCCAGGGGGTGATGGCAGATATTTGGAAAATTTCCAGGGGGTTAAAGAAATTTATCAGATTTTCCAGGAGGTTGACCCTAAATTATACTTCGTCCACCCTACATTGAACCATAGAAAAGGGGGCTTTTTCAGAATTTGCCATTTTTCCAGGGGTATAGACACATATTCAGAGAAAAAAAATTTACCTTAAAAAGGTTCGTCCACCTCCCTGTACGGTTTTTTTTTTTGGAATAGCCCAATCACACCTCCCGTTTCACAGAACCGGTGGGACCCCCTCCCCACTGGAAATACAGGCCCAAAAAATCGTCCCCACTGGAAAAAGGCCCTTCCCTATTGAAAACGTAAAAATCTTTATATCACCATTAAATTTTGTCTCATCCCCACCAATATTTCGAACAAAGAACAATAGAGTTTCGTATCCCCAGTGGAAAGAAATACCGTACTAATAATTTTCTTTATCCCAGCGACTTTATTTGAATTTTCACGCAATCAAGCCGTAAGAAAAACCTCCGATCACGCCATCACGCAAATCATCCTCTTTCACTTGGCATGTTTTGAAAGATCTTCCACATAACATTTACTAGACCAATGATTATTGATCCAAAAAATAATTTTTAAAAACAACACAGCCATACCATTATCCTAAACTCCTTTAGCAGAAGAAAAAATAACAAACAAAACATTTTAAAATTGCAACCATCGCTCCTCTACATACCAAATACATTGAGATAAGAATCAATCAAAAAAATTAAATTAATAAATTTCATTTGTTATCAAAATTTCAAAATTGAATAGAACATTTTTATAGAGCTGCATCATGCCCTCCCCATTATAACAAGATTTTCTGAAAAGGATTATACCGTACGTCAACGTTTAAATACAAGACTTCGAAAATAACACACACTTAGCTCTGGTTCCTCAAAAAGTAAAAAAAAACGAGAAGGAAAAGAAGATTTTGGGTTCCTCGTGGAGTTTTTTAGGGCATGCTATTTTATTGGTGAACTCAAAAAAGGAACAATAGAAAACATACGCTCTACCTTAAGCAAACCAAAACAAAAGAAGTGTATTTTTTTATTAAAAGCCAATACGCTTAGCGTTTACCTCAAATCACCAGGACCAACCAAAGCTTCCCCGCCCTTTTCAAGCCTTATTCCAGCTAAAGTTTGATGCCGAAAAGCTCAATACTTAAAGCATTTGTACAACATTCGTATCAAAATGGTATTTTAGCACAACCAACCATCAGAGGTTTTATAAAAATGTTCTGAGCCTACATGATCTGAAGAGATTATCGGTTTGATTGAGAAAGAACTGAGTAGATTGCCCGCCTCCTTTAGACTTCTCTTACCGTTTTTTATATGTAAGGTATTTGTAGAAATCAATATTTATTCCTCTTGTTGTGATATGGTCTATACTGAAGAGAACAATAAGAACATTAAATATGGGCGGCCACTATCATTTAATTACAAACTGTGCCCTTCTTTGATTCGATTTGAACTACTTCGTAATAGAATTTAGTAATTATGAATAAGCGCTGTTGTAGTATACAACCAGGGTTCACATCATATGCAAATTTGCATTTTTTGACAATAGCTTTCCTAGAGGTTGTTGCTATGGTGTCATTGGCACGCGCTACCTATTTAAGACGAATGTTTTATTCTGTCAGGGTGGTTTCTATTCCCACTTGATAGCATGCTGTTGTTCCGGACACGCAAGCAAACAGTACATAAAGGATTGCTTATTTAACCGCCAGTGGATAGTCAATCAATGCTGTCGCCATATTACTCTAAAATAGAATTTCCAGAGATCCCTCCTAGATTTTTAACATAACACAATCGTGATGTAATTCAAGGGAGATGCACGGTTGGTAATTCCCATAGTTGTCTCCTTCTTGACCTAGGAGGGTGGAAGGTTTTTTTCGATGGGGGGGGGGCACTAAAATCAAAGGGTCTCCCTTTTGATTCTTTAATTTAGGTAAAGGCAATGGAGAGACGCTCTACATGTTCATCAGTATACTTTATGTTTGGGAGGCCTATTGCGTTTGGTTATGCCTGCACATGACCAAATTAATCATTTCTTATATGTCAACAAAAAGTCACAACCTGGGACTGGTCACAACCTTGTACCCAGGTTTGTTTTAACTTCTTTTTTTAATTCTGTTGGTCATAAGAAGCGTGATATAAACAAGAGAAACAATAGTACTGGCGGGTTCGAGGCTGTTTCTGTGGCAACAAGAAGTTCAGCGAAATGAAATATCACATAATTAACATACCGTCTGTTTTTCTTTTTCATTTTCTGTTGAATGCACTCTTCTCATTATCGGGTACAAGAGTTTCCATATAAGGTAAAAGGATAATTGGTACACTCTCTTCCATCGGTTATAAGCTACCTCTGTATCTTCGTTGAATTTGTTTTTAACACCACCTTCCTATAAATGAAATAGGAATGTTAAATCCTAAATCATCAGCTTTCTACATATTATAACAGGCGACACGGTAACAATAATTTAACTCTTTAATATTTTTTAACTTGTTTTGAGGATAACTTTGGAAATATTCTACCTCTAAGATGGCGAGAAGAACTATCCATGAAGAGAAACCAAAAGAAGAAATCGAAAATCTTAAAGAATAAAAAAAGAGAGCTTCCCGTCACGCTACCGGAGTTACTAACACTGGGTCTTTACGACACTAGGTTGCTATGCGTGAATTGCTAAATTTTGATGCGGAAATGTGTGATTTTCCCCCCAATTTCCCCAAAAATTGGGATTGAGTGAATATCGAAAAAATATTTGTGTGAATGCGTGAATTTGGAGTAACTGGAGGCCTCTTAGAAGCTTTGGGTTTGCAATTACCACGTGTAGGACGCGTAATAAGGCCAAAGAAACTTGGGATTAAAAGAAAAGGAAAACTCATCCATATGTTTATTAAATTACAAAATGGTAGAAATCCAGGATTTCTCGTAAACGTGCTTTTAGAAGCTAGACTGAACTCCTAAAGTTAAAAATCGATTACAATGAAGAAATATCAATTATCAAATACGAATGAGTGCCAAAAAATAGGATAAAATCGTATATCGTATCCTTAAAAATGTTATGAAATTTCGTTAACTGTTTTTTTCATGCCAACGGAACCCTGTTGGTTCCCGTTTATTCCCGTTTATCCCCTATAGTTTTCAGGCGGTCTATATCTGATCTTGAAATCATTTCAAAAACTTATTTGCTTTTGACTAGGAGATGGGGTGAAATGACTTTTTCGCACAACCAATTCCAAGCAGAATTTTATGGTCTTCTTCCTAAACTGCTAAATCCGGGTTTAATCGGCCTGGAAATGGCGTCTGAAGTATCTGAAAACAGCATCATTGCACTGAATATCATAAAATGAGGCCATTTCAGGTAGTTTTCCAGCCGGGTTTCCGACACTGAGCAGTCTATGTAACTCGTTAATAGTCTAACTGGGGGCCTGGGGCGGCATTTCCTCCTGGGGCTAGGGGGGGGGCGCCTTTCTTGGACGCAAATTGATTAGAAGTTTTTCTATCCAACAAGCCTAATTGCTTTCATTTTTTAGATACGACCATTTTAAAATTCATTACGCACAGTGTTTATCAACAGTTTCGAGCACCACCAGGGTTAAACAGATGATGATGACAATTTGTAGATACAACAATGAAGAAGGGCATACAATTATTTCATAATATCTAAATATCTTACCAGAAAAATAATGGTTTCATCACGATAATCTGTTGCGACGATTACTGGTAATTAAATTATGCCTTCAGCTGTACATTCAAATCCTTCTTGTCTCTTGAAATTCTTCCGAAATCAACATAATAATAAAAGTTTCTGATTGTAATGTTACAAATGACAATTACTTGTTGTCGCTCTGTATTGTTTTGTTAACCCCCGGAAATCATTAGAGAATGGTAATCGCGTCAATTCCCGTATTCCTCATTTAAGAATGCTCATGGGAAGTATAAATAAGGTGGTTCTTTTAACTGATTTGACCACAAAAGGAAATTTTGTGAAGCAGATTGTCAGATTTTCTTATTTGTCTTTCTTCGTTGATTTTCATCTGTTATAAAAATGGCTGTTTTCGTTGTTGTTCATTTTATTTTGATTGTTACATTATCAGGTAAATATTCAATAATCTTTTTAAAACCAAAACCGGAGCAATACAAAGTCTTTGTCTTGTTTGACCAAAGCTATAGACAAGGCCCCTAGAGGTTTACATGATGGCGTAATTGAGGGTGTTTTTCTGGCGCGATGACGTGATTTTGGATTGTCTTTGGAAGTTTGAAAGTGATCGTGATTTGACAAAACTTTGGAGAGTGATGCGTGATTACACGAATTTTTGCACTTTATCTTCGTTTTAGTTGTTTTTCGTGATGTGTGATTGAGCTCGGTCACCGTTTGGGGGCTCAAAGATGAATTTCTGATAGCACCATTATTTCTATACATTTTGTTTTGATGTTTGCCTTGATGTGCAAGTAAATTGCATCGAAATTTGGGCTAGCAAGAACCAGCAGGCAATTTTTCTGCTGCAACTAGCTGTTTCCTGATCCCACTAGAGAAATTTAGTACTGGGCAATTTCTAAAAGACTAAACTAATTGTGGACAATGTCAAAAACAATGATTACCAAAACAATGTAGTGTAAAAAACCGTCAATAGAATTTCTAAAACGAAATACAATACTGACTGTTAAGCATCGCCAATTTTTGTGACATCCTATGGTGTGAAATCCCGAAATCCTTTTAGCAAAACACCGAAATATCATTGAAAGTTGTTAAAATTACTGGAATATCGTTTGTTTTTAGGCATCTTCTTGTACCGTTTTTTTTCTCGTTGAAATCCCAAACAAAACAAAACCCGCGATCCCTTTTTCATGAACCACCGTGAAAACTTTTAGTTTGCAGAACGGCTACTTTCCTGCTTTCATAGACAGGCACACAGAGACAGGGACAGGGGTGATTTGCAAATCTCAGAAAATACATTATATTTACAAACCCATATTAGGTCATCGAATCCTGTATTAACACCTGTTCTTCCAGCCGATGAAAATGAATCCTAGAGATTGTCTGAAACTTCTTATTTTGTTTAAACATTTTCAGTTGCAACCGGATTCGAGATTGCAGATATCACTGGCACATCACCACCTGTAGTGCCGTGTCCGCATAAATTATGTTACGGAAAACAGGATGGGAATTATGAGTACAATCTACACGGACGAAAACGTTCAAACTATTTCTTACAATGCGTTGGTGGTTCAGCTTACTGTCAAGCCTGTTTCCCTTTATCATTGGAATACAGTCTAAAATGTAATCAATGTTTGTACTCAAAAGATGAACCATGCGTCACAACTAAACCTTGGAAGCCAGTCAATACCTACTTTTGTCCCGATATGTGCCCGAACCGTGGTTATAATTTTTCCGGTAACATCCCAGACCCCTACAGTCTAGTCCAGTATATCGCATGTTGGAAAGGAGTGACTGTTGGGTGCGTGGAATGTCCGGCTGAGTTACAATTTAACGAAGACGCAAATGCTTGTTTGTTTGAGGGTTTATACTACACCAAACCACTCGGGACTGAAGAATACTTTTGAAACAATCTCTTGCTTTTCGTTTTTTGTATTTAAAGACAAGTACTTTCGTCAAAATATTTTTGTATCATGTTTTCTCATTGTTTTCAGCTAGTAACATACTTATTTCTACCGAAAACTGAAAATAAAAAAAACTTAAACAGTGAAAAAGAGTGAAAAAAAATTCGAAAATACAAATTTTGATCGTTTTTCAGCATTTTTGAGGAATTTAACCTAAAATGAGATTCTAGTGAAAACAATATTTTTTTGCTATTTCTTGTTAACCCTTTCCGTGCTGAGGCCTTTTTTCGTTCAATCTGGTTGAATCAATGTCCAAATAATGACCAAAAAACGGTCAAAATCTCAAGAAAGTTAATTTTTGCCAAATTCAGGCATTATTTTTATTTTAAAGGTCAAAATCTTTTCCAAAATCTTTTGTGTTGCAACTGACAAAAATTTAAATTTCAAGTTGAAAATAGAAAGGCAGGAGCCATTCAGTATAGCCCATGTCGGATATATGTTTTATACTGAGACGAAAAAGTCGTCTCAGACGAGTAGTTTGTAAAATGAGCTCTGCGGAAGAGATGCTTTTTATTGAAACTTGAATGGAAAGTGCACTCCTACATAATGCTCATTTTACAATTTTTACGTCCCAGATGAACTAATCGTCTCAATATAAATTGAACTAATACTAACTTCCCATCATCGATAGCAATCTACGTTTTTATTTTGATCGATAGCTTCTATATAATGTTCATGTTTTGTCAAAATTTGGTTGCTTATTACTCAAAGCTTATTACACCTACCTTAGTTCTCGTTGTATTGTGACCGGAAGTTTTGTTTCTTGGACTATTGTTTTCATAAAGTTATAAGACAACCTGACTCATAGGCCTCACGGGAGGCCTCATAACCCCATAAATGTTTTAAAAGTTCTCATACCTCATGAAGTTGCAGTAATGACCAAAGTTAAATGTGTAAGATTACAAACCTACTCCAACTCTCAACTCAACAACAAAGGATTGATCATCATATTTCAGGAATGACCGAAATGACTGACAGGAATCTCGAGGTATATTTCTCGCTTGATGTTTCTTTTTCTATCGCTTCTTTTTTCCCGCTTAAATAAAAAACGTTCGAAATACAGTGTATGTGTAGCCTTTACACGTTCGAAAATCGAACGTTTATTTCGTGTACAGTAGCCCTTATCAGGAACGTGACATGACATAAACAAAATGAGAAAACCAAAGGTTTTCAAAAGTCAGAAAGAAGATCACGGACAGGTGAAAACAGAGCAAAAATATTATAGTTTACATTTTTGCTTCAACTTTTCAACTCTTTTACTTTCAAAATGGAAAAGGTAAATTTGAGACTGAAATTATCTTTCATCTTTCCCTATTGTTTTGAAAACAAAGAACCTTGATTTGTAAGTACTTTTTGAACTTCTTTTCTAGGTTTTTTCTTGGTGGAGAAACAGAGGGAGTTCTTCTTCAACTTCAGACACACCTTCGACTCCGGTTCGTTCAACAAATGATGACAATTCTGAAAAAGAGCTAAAGGTGAGTGATTTACCACTCGATGTTGTCCAAACATCATCTCAAGACAAGAGACAGCTTTGAAAAAAAAAAATCTTTAATTTGTCATATTGTCATTTTTTTCGAACAAAGAACAAAAGATTTTGGTAATCCCGGTAGAAAAGATCGCCCTGTCTCATCAGTGACCCGGTAGAAATGTTATTGTCAGTAGGTTAGGGAAATGAAAATATTTTTAAATCCTTAAAATTATTAAAATTGGAATATTTTCCTCCTAATCCCCCCCCCCCCCTTCCTATGGTTACATTACGAAATTCTGTTACTGCTATAAATTGAGGATAACAAATTTTAATTACTAATTTTATTTACTAATTTTATACCCTTGCCGGCCGATGGGGATGTGCTGCTGGGGTTCGAAAAATGGACCCTTTGTGGGACTCAAAATTCGTGAAAAAGGGACCCTGAATGGGACTGAAGTGCCAAAATTTTCTCAAAATTGTCTACTTTTTCCCAAAAAGGCACCCTATGAGGGACAGACCTTTATATTTTCGTATTTTTGAAACCCTGAATGAGACTCTAGATAGCTAAAATACGGACCCTAAATGGGACTCTAGGTGAAAAAAGGTACCCTGACCAGCGGCACATCCCCGTACCCTTTTTTGCCTAAGTACCCCCCCCCCCCCCGGAGAACAACGTTTCCGTGTCTACTGGGATAAAGAATCAAATATTTTAATCAAATGAACAGCAAGCAAGCATAAAATTTATAAACTTCTAAAGTTTTTGAAATTACATCGAAAACATTACCAAAAAAGTTCTAAATAACTTTATCAACTCTAATTTTTTTGTCTACAGCACGTTACCCTGGTATGAACCTTGCAGTGCATTGTGGCGCCAAAATAAAAAGCAAAGCATACCCAGGACTTTATGATTGTGGAAAAATTGGAAAAGCTATCAAGGAATGCCAAAGAAAAGGTATAAGCAGAGTGTGTAAAGAGTTTTCATGCAGTCCGATCTAATATCACATCATCCTTGTTATACTCCCAAGTAAACAAAAACAAGTCAGACTTCTGACCGTGGTCTAGTCGTTTTTCTAATCGGTATATATCATGTTCGAGCCCCATACACAGATCGAGTTTTCAAAGTCCATGGAGCGCTCCATTTATCCAATTTAACAACTAAGATGTTCTAAAAATTCTTTGAAACAGAGGTAGCCCAAAACTACGTCTACACTTGCCTTTGTTCACATTTCTTATTTGGAAGTCAACACTCTCCGAAAAAGAAATTGAGTTTTTGTATTCGCCTCTGTAAGGGGGGCCTGTAACTCCCCTTCTTATTGGTAACCCTGTTTATTAAAAAAAATGAAATTTTCCAATCCCCACTCCTAAGAGTACCTTTTTTTATAAGCATCAGGTAAATTTGGCTCAGCCTCAGTTATGCTTAACAAAATAAGGAATTTAGGCTGAATTTATGCTTACAATATGCTTATTATGCCTATGCCAAATAAAGTTATGATTGAGTTTCAGCCTTATTTTAACCTCCATTAGTTTTTATCGAGTACACAGGATTTCTTAACTTTAAAGTCTAAATTTCTCAGACTCGAGGTTATGCTTAGCATATGCTTAAATTTTTGCCAATTTTCAGCCTCATTATGCTTATATCCGTTATGCTTATAAAAAAAGGTGTACCGGGTGACGAAAAAAAGCCGTGCGGGTGCCGGGAATTTTTTTTAATATTTTTCCTAGGATGTGATGGTGTGTTTAAGTTCAAAAACTATAATTCTTTTATTAAAGATGTTTGTTTGTTTGCTTTTCAAAATTTTAGAAATTCTCATACCCATTCACAAGTTAGGGTTTAAATGTACCAATAGTTTCTCCCCAAGATCATTATTTCTTTTTGTGGCCGGGTGACCTAAAAGATATTTCTCACCCGGTCGGTAGCGGGGAAAGGGACCTTTCTTTAGGGTTGGTCTTAGCAAAAAAAGTCATCCAAAGACATTAATTTTTTGGTACTTTTTTTATAGACTCTTTGACACAGAAATGGTTGAAAAATGTCATTGATCCAGTTTTTGGACATCCACAATTTGTGCGATTTGGATGGTCGACTTGTAGTGAAATGTTGAAGAAACATGCTAAAGAAGTTACATGGTAGGCTAATATTTAATGATTCAAAAACTTTGAACAGTTCCACTTGATCCACAAGGATCAAGTTTTTTTTAATTTTCAATAGAAAATTACTCCTTTGTTCTGTTTAAACTATTTTTTTCTTTTTGGAAACAGGCGCTCAATTTAAGTGACTTACTGGACATGAGTTTCTTAAGGGTAGGTTTTTTGAGGTTCAATGTTTAAGAAACGTTTAGAAATTCTTTGCCAAAATGGGAAAATGGTTTTTCGGCGAATTTTGCACTGCACTGTAAGGATTTTAAATTAATTTGAAATCCAAGTTTTTGGATGCAACATTAATGAAAATCAAAATAAACCTATCTTGAACCGACTTTCTAAAAAAACTCTAGCTCATCCCAAGCAAGACCATGTCCACTTGAAGTAAAATTACAGCAATATTTCTCATTTAATTTTTTCAGGGAAGACGATGACGAGGAAGGTAAACCGAAAAAGAAGAAATATGCAGTTTCAATTACTTCATTTTATAAGGAAGAGAAAAACGATGAAACTGTCAATCATGGCCGTTTCTTTAAAGAAAGAAACCTTCAACAATTGTCATCCCTATAGATATTTGATACTTCAAAATAGTATTATTGATGATTTTGATTGGCATCACATCAGTTGAACATGATCTCGTTTCATAACCTTGTTGTAACTCAAGTACAGCTTGTTGAATGACAAAGAAAAAATTGTCCTGGAAAAGCAACACTCTTTATATTCAACAACTCTCGACCTACGCTACAACTGCATTTCGATGAAAAAAATGAAATTACATTGTGCCAATAATGAAAATGGTCTGTAAATCTTCCAAATGTGAACATTTTCACAGGGATTAAATTTCGCAGATTTCGGGGATTTTTGACCCTATTTGCAAAAATAAATCTCCACGAAAATCCAGAAAGGGGCCATCCGCAAAAGTAAATACCCGTAAAAAAATTTAAAAAAATGTTCGATTAGTGAACTTAGCTTTTTTTAGAAAAAAAAATATTCACAAACGTTTTTACTTTTCAAAAAAAGATTCAAAATTGACTCATCCACAAAAATAAATCCCCACAACATGATTGATAATAGCTCATCTGCGAATATTAGTCCTTGTGAAATGCTCCAATTTTTGGAAAATAATATATCCTATTAAAGTATTTGTTACTATTTCACAGATGAGCTGTTGTAAAGCCTTCTAGATTATATAAAATCCAAAAGTTTAGATAAAAACTTCCAGTACAGTGTTGGATTTATTGTGAGAACTTTTGTCGTTGATTCCAACAATGGTGAAAATGTGATGGTAAACAACAGCTTTCTTATGGATACAGCTTCAACAATATTTTGTTCATTTTGTATACACTAGAAAGAAAATTGAACGGTAGTTTATTTTTATTTTTATGTATGAGGAATATTCACTGTTTGTTTTGGAAATTCACTGCAGAAAAATATATAAATTTGTAAAATGAATGTCGAGATACGTCAAATTACTTATTTACCTAGTAATTGAAATCCTAAATCTTAACTATGAAATTAATTCTACTTTTAAGCAAAAAACATCAGAAAATCAGAAAATAAACACAATTTTTACATGTTGTTCGAGAATTTATATTATATTTCTATATTTGATTTTCTGAAGAATTTATAAAGAATCTATCAAACCATGGTAAGTTTTCCGTCGCAAATTCTTCTCACGCCAAGATGAACAAAAGAAAAACATTGAACTTGATTCTTTAGTTTAGAATTTCAATCTATTTTTCATTCAAACGATGTTATTTACATTTAATAATTAGAGAAATCAAAAATATAACAAATTTTAATAAATTTACAAGTGAAAATATATAAATATTACTTTTACTGACTTTGACCTATCTCTCCCAGGCGTTTGTAAAAAGTCCTTCAGCCATATTTAGGAGACATTTGGGATAATTCTGATTTTTCAATACCATTCAAAATACCATCCCAAATACAGTGTAAGGTGTTTTTACAGACGTCTGGTTATTGAAGCAAAACTTATGAAAGGGAACACGAGATCAAAATAAGATTTTGCTTTACAAAAGTGATATAAGAAGTTTTGGGTTTAAGGCTACTTTTCTAACTGTAATTATAACACGTTTCGACTATCAATCAAAGTCAATCATAAGCAAGATCTAAAAAAAATACAGTTCTTTTCATGAGCATTTCCATAAAGTAACGGCAATTGATCCACCAAAATACAAGTATAGGAGATTTTTGACTTCATGCGTGATATCGAAACCATATCCTTCACCGACTATACAGTGCCATGAAGAACCAAATTTCTTGTCTAAACTCTCCTTGATCATTTTAGCAGCAGCCTGAAAGGTAATAATTCAACTGATATTAATGGACGTGAGGCTGGTGTTTCCATTTTTCCATTTTTCAGGATTCTTGAAAAGCTTTTTGGTTTTAGAAAGTTCTGCTTCATCGATGGTTTTTTATGAGCTTTTTTAAATATATTTTACAGGATAACACAGACAGTTACAATTAAATGATAATATTCTTATTGATCCTGATATAAAATCAAATCAAATGCCAAATTAAATAAAATGAATATAGATCCCTCAAGTTGAAATTTTAACGACACAGCTACCGCTAACGACAAACAAACATTTTACATAATCAAATTAGTTCAAGATTTTTTCTTTACATTTGTATAAATTTTTAATTTGATAAAATCAAGGATTGTATCACTTATGTTACTGATAGGAATGACACAATGCCCAATGATACTGACCTTGTTATGGTTATGAAAAATGGACCCTACGTGGGACAAATTTTGATTTTTTGCCTAAAATCGAGAAAACGGGGACCCTGAATGGGGTTCAAATTCCAAAGTTTTCTGATAAAAATTTGCATAATTTGCCCAAAATTTCCATATTTTTCACAAATTTTCAAAAAACCTTACAATGAAGGGATTTTCCCATTTTTACGTTTTTTTTCTCCCCCGGGGCAAAATGTTGTTGATCTGTGAGAAAAAATACTCTAAATATAATTTGTTACACCAAATAAATACCTCATTATTTGCAGCAAATTTTTCACAAGCTGTGACACACAATTCCATTGCTTCCACCCTCATCTCCTCACTCATATCTGAATACTGAAAGTAAAAAAAAAGCAAAATAATTGTTAATGTTATTGCTTTAAATTAATCCTGGCATTTAGAAGGAGATGACTTCATTGAGAAAAAATTATTTCTCGTCTTTTTCCAATGCTGGAAAGGAACAAATTTTTAAAGCAGTAATTCAATAGGTAAAACAAATATTTCACTTATTTTCATGAGAAAATTGAGTGTCTCATTCAATAAAAATAAGTAACATTAATCTACAACTCTTTAAGCAGTCTAAGAAAGTGCCGAATATACTTGGGAATTAAAAATTCTAACAAAATGGCGGGGCCCAATGCAAGAGAGGCACCTAAGATTTCTTTATTCTTTATAAAACAATTTTTGTTCAAGACACAAAATTATTTATCAATACACTCACCCTAATAAGAGGATAACTGTGCAATCTTTTGTAATCATAGGCATCTGGCTGGACTTCATCCGTTTTTCCTTCTGTCATTTTCTCATCAGTTTATTTTAATAATTTTTAAAAAATGTTCATGCTAAAAAGATAACACACGTTACTTTGAAATTTGCTAAAATTAGTAAGATTACAAAGTACTGTAAACAGTATCAAAATAAGGGATTTTAAGTCATCAGCAGGTCTATTTACCAGACTGGATGGTAGCGTGAAAATGAAGAAGGTTAATTGGTGCTTCTCTCCTTCTTGATCAAGAAGTCCAACACAACAACAGCAAAAATAGTTTTTGAGGCTCAAAAGATGGTAATTTTCCTTGACTGATAGAATTGCTCAAATAATATTTTTCTATGATTCTTGAAAACTTGCCCAAATTACATACAGCATAAAGTCTATTAGAGAAAAAAGTGAAAGTGCCACCAAAACTTAGAACCCTACTATTTATCATTACCTTAAGTGGAGAAATTTTGGTGCGGATTTAATTTGGCGCAACAAGGAATTTTTTTTAATTTGGCGCATCCAAAAGTTTTTCAGACCTTCGCTAGTGGTGCCAGCTGAGTAGTGATTGCTTGCTATGTCACTTTTTAACAAAAAACTGCAATGACTTCACATTTCATGTAGTCAAAAAGTTGTGATTCACAAACCCTAAAAAGCCTTAAATTGGACAAAATTCCCTTGTAAATGCACATTTGGGACAAAGATGGGGTAATAATCTATATATTAATTGTTTGGTTGTGCATTACGTCGAATAATGACTTCTGTCCTATCACATAATGCCCTCACAAGCTCAGGGGTGTCGGAATTAGGGAGGGAGTGACAAAGATAGGGCTATCTACAGTACTTAGGAAATCCAGAGATTTCAAGGAAAGTATTTACTTTTTAAATTCCATGTCTTACGACCCTGCCGATCACCGGGGCATTCTGGTGTTTCTTTAATTAGACTTTCAAAAGTGCATAAGGCGGCCATTGAAAAATTGCTCTGTTCGCGTCGCTCGCCAGCATCATATTTTTCACTGATTTTCCGGTGCGGAGATGCAGAAAAAATCCAGGAAAAATCTAGAAGAAACAACTTAGTTCTTCAAATGTGTTACTTTTTCTTTAGGGTAGGGGGTTTCAGGCAATATTTCAAAAACCCGGAAATTTTTTTTCATTTTTTGAGACCTTCTGTGACGTGAACAGAACTATTTTTTGATGGCTGCCTAAACTCATACACTGGAATTAACATATGGCGCGCGGAAGCGCCATTAAATACAATGTTTTTAAAACGGTACTATCTCATTTAAAACGATACTATCTCATTTAAAATGATACCAACTTATTTAAAACGATACCATCTTTTGTTAAATGGATACCATCTCATTTGAAATGATACTATCTTATTTAAAACAATACTATCTTTTTAAAACGATACTATCTCATCTTTATTTTTCTTGCACACCGCCATTTTGAAGACTTTGCTGGTCACAAATGATAATGACGGCTCAAAATTAAAAGCAAAACTTTTTAATTCATATCTCTGCGGGGGAGCTCACTCTTCCCGCGTTTTGCTTTAAACTCTCTTTTGATTGGTCTATGAAATTGGGCAGCGAGTAGCGATGAATTTCAATTGGGAGGCCTCTCCACCGTGTAAGCACTGACAGTGTTTATTTAATTTTAAAACGATGTTAAATGAAGACTGGATGGATCTGTTTGTTATGGCTATGGGCGTGCAAGTTGTAACGGGAGTGTGCATGTTGTGTAAGTTGACGGTACTGGACAAAAGTTGCACCAGAATGTCATGCTTGGACAGGGTCATTATGTTTTCTTATCTCCATTGGGCTATTCCATTTTAAAACCATACAGGGGTATTAAGTGATTTTGCTCAAACAAGAGGTTGGAAAAAATCTGTGAAGTTTTATTGTCCTCTGGAAATATTGAAAAAGCCCCTTGGAAATTTTTTGAAAGTACGAAAAACCCCTTGGCTTGGAAAAAAGGGTTGAAAACCCCTTGGAAAAGGTCGTCAATACCCCTGCCCTGTATGGTCTGAAAATGGAATAGCCCATTGGACTGGTCCGTATTGTGTATTGGAGATGATAACTTTAATTTCTCCAGGTAAAATTTCACTTAAATATTGCTATTTTCCCATTAATGTTCTTTTCCAATTCTCTCCTCCATCCTTCTTTTGTTTGTTTTTTCAACAAAAACAATAATTGTTTGTCAGATGGTAAAGCTAAATAAAGGAAAACAACCTTACAATGACTATACATTTTTGGTATAACACAAATACAATATGATATTCATCCCATACTCATAATATACTAAACTGAAACTGATCTTTCCATCCTTTCCCAGCTAGGTTCAGTACGTGGTTTTTAGTAAATCGTGACTGTGATTTGTCCATTTGTTTATGAAACCAAAATGGCGACACGGCTGTTGCTCGGTAGTTAGTCGGGTGTTCCGGTGAAATCTAGGAAGTAGATTTCCCGGTGTCTGGATAACCCGTATATGAGATACAAGATCAATCTCGTTCCTTCTGTCGAATAGCGCAGAGGATACCCTTTGGGACAAGGTTGATGTAAGAAGAGGTAATGAGAGAAGTGGACTCCTGATGATGCCATGTCGATGTCGATGTCGATGTGCGCGCGGCCCACGCGTTGAGATGGAGTGGGGGAAAGTATTCTTCTTTTGTAATATGTCTAGTAATTGATGATATAGAGTTTACCGTAACTTATACACCCAGAGATTTAGTGGGTCTTGCCAACCTCAATTTCGGGCGAACCGTTGACGGCCGTGCGGGAAAAATAATCATAAAAATAGGAGGCCAACTATTAAGCTACGTACCTAATGTCAGAAAACTTATCGCGCTGGGTACGAGGTTGGATTCCTGTCTCTAGTTAAGTGAGGGGTGACCTCGCCTGATAGTTGATGTTCCGATGGTGAATTTTCTATCGGTACGTTAAAACTCTAAAGCCGCGATGAGAATAACCATCCTGACGAATTTGACCGTCTCTAGTGATACAACTTTTAAATTAATTGCGCCATTCTACGCAAAAAAATTATTTCACCCTGTTGCTATTTCATTTGAAAAATCGTGATTGTTTTTATTTCGTACCCGGACTCTCATACTTTTTAAATGAGCACGGTACCCGCAAACAAACGAGCTAAATTCGTCAGTGATGATATTTTTATCGTGTCTTTAAAGCTACCAATAGAAAATATCAACATCTCAATATCAGGTTAAGCAAAAGGTAAATCACCAAAATCATATCCAACGACGGCCCTATGTGAAATATCTGTTCTTACGGCCTTTCTCGGCTGGAAAAACCGACGTGTTTCTAGAAAAATAAAATTCCTTTGTCCTGGAAAAATCTATATGTTCTTCATGAAAATCAAGAATCACTAAAGTAAATCAGGCGTACATTTTTTTGATAAATCAAATCTAAATCAGCAGTGCCGTAGGAAGCATTTTTGTTTTGGGGGGCTAAAGTCCAGTGTGACACAGAACAGGGTTTGTGAAAAGAGGAGACGAAATGAGCTAACTAGTCGTTAGAAACACAAAGTAAAACCATCAAATTCTTTCAAATTGAATTATTTTGTGTGTACTAACATAAAAGTAGTTGATGATGTATTTAAAAGTGAAAATCTAATAATGATTTCAACAATTTTAACAGAAGGCGAAGAAGTGGGAGTATGCAGTTTTTGCAAATTCGGATAAAGGAATTCATTGATATGTTGAACTATTTGTCAATCTTTATTTGAGTAACACACTCCTTCAGATAGTTCAAAAAAGAAATGTTCAAAATAATCCACAATTTTAAAGTTTTTGGGTTGCAATTCAAAGTTTATTCATTAGACATAGCT
>JAUJPO010045708.1:0-16622 GCA_032270745.1 Tiaropsis multicirrata
AAAAAAGTTTTCTCAAATTTCTTACCCTTACCGTGCACCTGGATTTTGTCAGAACCTTGAAAAACCTACCCTTCAGGGCCGCACATACCGTAGGTGGGACCATATGAGTGACCCCCCCCCCCCCGAGATTTATTCCTTTGGACTGATTTGAAGCATATTAATTGGAACACTACGGTATTCTCAAGTACATGAATTTAAGCACGATATCACAATTTGATTTCAAACTTCTCCAATGATTCCAAGCACTGAGGACCTGTTCGATGCGAAAAGTACACACCTGTATTACTGACCTGTATTACTGACCTGTATTACTGACCCGGTGGAAAGTACACACCTGTATTACTGACCCGGTGGAAAAGTACACACCTGTATTACTGACCCGGTGGAAAAGCTTTTACCGTTGAGGACAAAATGTGGTCAATAAAATTAAGTAAGAGCTCTCAGAATACTATTATTTCTATGATATTTCAATGCTGACGGGCGATTCGAAAGGGGACAAAACTTGATGCCAACACTTCACCAGGAACGGACCTATAATTCCAGTGGGTAAGAGGAGTGTGTTTATCATAGTGGAGAAAACAAACGACATAACTTTAATGGATTAAAAATTGGCAATAGACTTTTTCATAAATTACGTCACGAGCAACGACTGCCTCGTTTTGAATTGAGCGTTATGTTACCGAATCCATTAATAGATGTGTCATTTTGAGTCTCGTGAGACATAATCACCTTGGTAATTGTATGAAAACGAGGCAGTCTTTGCTCGTGACGTAATTTATGAAAAGGTCTATTAAAACAAAGAATTAAACTTTTGGACACAAAAGGTAACAAAAATAATAGGCTGTCTGTACACGACCTTCAGATTTTGGTTGGGAACTTAAGGGGGACAAAATTAAGTTGATGTTAGAGTCACTTTCCAGAGGTACGGAATCCCCCGGACACCTACAATCATGTGCATAATATAATGAGAGTTTTGATTTTTGACCATTTTTATGCATATTTCCCCCCTTCCCCCATCTAAAGTGCTGGATAGAGGTTCTAGTGGCTTGATTTGGCTTCAGGAACTTGCAGGAACTTCTTGCAGCATTGGGGGAAGGGGGGTCTTCAAGGTAAAAAAAACTAGATTTTTCAAAATTCTCATAATTTATGCACATGATTGTAGCTTAACTTCTAATTGGAAAGCAAACATTATCTCGTATACAGTAGTAACGTATTGACAAGATCACAAGCAAAACACTTTAGAACAACTTCTGTTTGCGGTGTTTCAAGAAGATCAAAGTAGCCACACAAATGCTTTCAATTTGAAGTACTTTAATCAAGGGTTGTATACCACATTGCCTTGATGAGCTTGCTTCCCACAAAAAAGTTGCTACGACTGTATGCCAAATACCTAAAATATATCAAACATGACAAATCCTTAAAGTGAATTTTGCTTGCCATTGCATATTTTTTGCATAAGAAAATATCTCTTCCTATTATAATATCTATCAGGTATATTTGAGTAAAGAACAGTTTTTTAAACTTCAAAGTAACTAGTTTTAAAAGTTATAAAAAGCGTGAATGGGCTTTTTTCGTTGTATTGCTTGAAGTGTAAAGTGTGAATTGAAACAATAAATTTGCGTGAATGCAAGATATTAAGTTGCTTGCGAGTTGCGCGAATTGTGAATTTTTTGTGTGTGAGAGATAAAGAATTTCATTTTTTCGATCTCCTTTTTCTGCGCGTCAAAAGTCGCGGGAAAGTGTGAATTTTGGGGTCACTATGTAAGGCAAGGAACATTTTTTCAGTTCCGATGAATTTGTTTGCGTTGCAGTGGAGACTTTCCAATCAATAAGAAGGTGTGTGATATAGAGATGGTAAAACTCAAAGATCAAGATTTAAAGGCTGAATAAAGTAATACTAATGAATGCATCACTAAAGAAATAGTACGTGAATCATGATGTCACAGAAATTTCTGCAGACCTTAAATTCTTCTGAACTGAACTACGTTTGTATCATATCATAATTTTAAATATTGTTTCAAAAAACAAATTCGATCTGACATATTTTGTAACTTTTGGCAAGCACTGAGAAGATTTTGGTTGCTTAGATTGTTTGTTTTTGTTAGAGATTCTGTTTGATATCTTTTTCTCTCTAACGTTTTTGTGTTTTATTATTTCCCTAACCTAGTGCCACGATTCTATATGATTCAAAACAACATTTTCTTCAATACTGACTACAAGGCCAAGTGGAACCCAGCCTCCCCACTCTTATCATTGAATATTTCGACAGAATATTTTTTTCAATTGGAGTCCGATTTAGCCAACTAAAGGGGGAGGGGGGAGGGGTTCCGATTTTAACGGTATAACGGTAATGGCCACTTTTTTTGCTCGGTATTTCGGGATCTGTCTAAAAAAACTAACGGGATTGAGGTATTAAGCGTTGCTCACGGGACCAAATAGAGACTTCTGTGCTGTTTTAGCCAATCTAGAGCTTTAATTTACAAAATTTTCTGAGCCCGTCGGCCCTAACCCGTAGGACCTCCTCCTTAGATGCTATAGCTCAATCTTTTTATATTTTTACGTTGTTTGTTTGTTTGTTACGTCTTGTCCCCCAGATAACCTTATCACACATTTTAGTAATCACTTCAATCGGCCTCTTCCAAAGACAGAACGGCTGGCTGATAGCCTTTGTGGCTTGTAACATGACTACTTAAGATATCATGAAACATCATTCATATTATAGAATTGTTCAGTAGAATGAACCTTGCTTTAAATAATAACCCTTGCTGATGTACAAGAAAAATACCAAACTGAATGAAAAGTTTCATGCCATGCGGGTAAAAGACCGCCTGCGGTTTTGGGAAGGATAACCGCAATCTTTTTTGAAGGCTTGTCTAAAAACAAAAGGAAATTGACATCGGCCTTAGCTTTGTGATATAGATCTGACACAACTCACTTGAAAAAAAATTAAAAAACACATTAGAGGTGAAATTTTTTGCAAAAACATGGGAGGGAAAATATTAAAGAAAGGCTAACATTTCGAAAGCACTTTTGCAGTATTTTCAGCATAATGCGTTTGTTTCGATTATATAACGCTATAGTTCACTGCAGCTTTTTGCATATTTAAGAACGACAAGTCTCTATATATTGCGTTATTTCGACGCAAAAAGTCTTTGATTCAATAATCTTTATTTCTTTATTTGTGTCACAGTCCTGTTGAACACATGTTGAACCCCCTAATCCGGGGGAGGGGGCATCTAAGAAAAATTGTGGAACGGGCCGCCGGTCAGGATTTTTTGAAGCTCTATGAAGTCTCTGATAGGGCGTGATAGGGTACCAAAATAGTCAAAGTCCAAATGATTTGCTCTGACCAGGTCCAAAAAACAAAAAGCTTGTCAAAAACTAGTCTCTAACAAGGTTCACTTTTAGAACTCCGGGCGGCACGTCCCCGTCAGACGGCAAGGTCAGTATCGCCCATGTCCCCCTATACAATATAATAATTTGTCGAAAATCGTTATCAGTTGGGGAAAAGGGTATAGAATCTATGTTATCACACAAACGAAATATTGGTATCTCTGAAAATTTCAACAAAATAATTATTTTCCATATACTAAAATTTTCGAACAGTGTTTTGACCTAATTGCAAAAAAATAGGAAAACATGATATGAATATTATAACGGCTTTCGGAGATTATCAATCGGAAAACTCGGATTTCATTAATTTCCGAGTCGTATCCGATAAAGAAATCACAAATGATTTTATTAACAAACAAATGATTGATAAGCTACTTGAAAGCCTGCAAATAAACTGCACTTTGATGTTGTTTGTCCAGAACAAGAGGCCATCTCTAGCAAGACATTTTATTGAATATCAAATTTTAGGACTTTAAAATGCGGTATTCCATTTTCAAGAGGTTTTTCACTTTAATCCTTCCGCGTCTTAAAAAATTGTGGCCCGCGCCGCACTTAAGTCAACATAACGGGAATATGATGGAATTGAAACTCTTTTCAAGCTTCTGTCTGCATAAAGAATCTGTAACTCACATGAAGTATTTCGTTCATAAACTGTTATAATTAGTTTTGTTCCTGATAGTTGCAAGTGCAATTTTAGGTTATAGGCTACAGGATACACAAAGAACTCTTTAATGAGACCTAGTAAATATACCTCATTCTTTATTGTTCGTTAGTAAATGCTCTGAATATTTATTTTGCGAATGATTTCCAATGCAAAAGTCTCTGTGGAGAAGTGTTACTAAAGTGCGTCTATTACCAAAGATTTTGGCTTTCAAAATCAGACCCTTACAGCGCACTGCAAAATTTGCTGAAAACCGACCCATGCAGTGCATATTTTGGCCTCCCCCCCCCCCAGTTTTAGCAAAGTCTTTCTAAAGCTTCTCTAATTTCCTACCCTTTTCAGCGCACCTGGGCTTTGTTAGAACCTCGAAAAACCTACCCTTAAGGGTCGCACGTCCGATGGGTCAGATACCTTGAGTGCCCCGGAACTTCCGCAAGTAAAACCGGTATGTTCTAAGTAATATCGTGATGACGTTTTGATGTTAATCACGTTATCAGTAACGATAAGCGGTTCTTGATTTAAACAAATGATCTGTTAATTGTTAGCCCTCCTTAAATGTCAACATAAAATAGGGTGAAAATCTTTGATTTATTTGGTGTAAAATCAATGAATGCAAAGCATCACAGAAGTAAGGTTTTTTCTTCGCTTGTGCTCAAAGTAAGAAAAACTTTTTAAGGCTTGAAAAGCTAAATTTATTAAATAATCACAAACGCAATCCTTCGTATCTTCGAATCAGGTTGGAATCATTGCATAAATATTTTTTTAAACCAAATACACGTTTTTTTATAAGAACATACTCTATAAGAATGTTGAGGCTGAGATTTGCTCAACAATTAAGAACATTTTAAGAACGTGCCAAGCCTGAAATTAAGAAAAAAAAATTGCCTTAAGGGAGGATTTTCCAGCGCTTTTTCCTTTTGATTCAGGAGATATTAAAAACAATTAAAGTTTGTCCTAGCTCATTTTAACAAAAAAATACCCAAAAAAAGGGCTCGGCACGGAAAGGGTTAAAATCTTTTTCTTAGAGGGACTAGGTATCGACAAATTATTTATGGGGAGAAATTTGTTTCAATTTTGTTTAATTTTTGTTCAAGCTATATCCTTAGCACGACGAAAAATATTCTTCAACAAAATATAAACTGTGAAGAGAATCTTTTGATTGTTTACATTGTAAGTGAATGGAAGTGAGACTCAGGAGCTTGTAAAGCAAACCAATTGACCATAGTAGGGCGTACCTTATCGACTGTCTTAATTTTCTGTTACCAACCAATCAAATGTCACTGTTTAGCGCAATCAATAAGCTTTCATTGAAAAACGAAAAATTTGTCATGTGGGTCGACATTTTTTTAAAAACATTTTCGGTTCTCTATTGAATTTGTTCCCAAGAAGAGGCCAAGGGGTCGACGAGTTAAGAGAGCCGAAAACGCATTTCTCTGTGTTTGCTAATAATCTATCAGCAGGAAAGTCTTTTGGTCTTTCTTTTTCTAATCTGCCGAAAATGTTCTCCTTTTCAAACCAATTCATGATAAATTGATGATTCACGATACCTCAGTCAAGCCCATCCCAGAAAAATTAAGCAATTTTGAAAACCAAGGTGAAAATTTGATGCGCGGTTTCTTTACCCCAAAGTCAAAATCTTTGCCCCGTTGGAAAAATTAAGTGTTATCCTGGTGGAGTTTGAATCTTAGTAGTCCAGACAGAGGTGTCAACAATTTTCCTTATGGTTAAGTTCTATTGAAGCTTCACCCGTAATTACAGAATTGTTAGATCCTCCGCACTCCGCACCCACTGGAAGAATTAATCCAAAGATTGTCTCCGGTGGAAAGCTTATCGTCCCTGCTAAACAAAAATAAGAATATTTAAAGTAATTATCTCAACACATTTTTCAAACATCCAACATGCAACGATAGATTTCTGAATTCAATTTTCCCGCAAAAAAGACTTAAAGCTGATGTCATGTTTAGATACACTCTCAACTATCTGTTGACACTCACGTAGGAAAAACAACAAACAGCAGATATGAATCTTTTTAACCCACCCTGGGAATAGCAGGCTAAAGCTTGCAAACAACCTATGTGTTCTACTTGTTGTTTTATTTTAGAATTAAACTAAATTATGATGGCTAAAATTAGAAGAAAAATATTTAGGTTTCAGTAGGGTCTTTCCATTTTTAGAACATTTTGGGGATCCTGGGGATCTTTGGGATTTTTTTAGGATTTTTTATTGGTTTTAATTTAACTAGACTGTTACAAAATCACTGCAATCACCACATCTTGGTAAAATAGACGCTTGCCACATTTTGGCAAAAAAAAGTTTTGAATTAAGTATATATTGTGAAACAGAAAATTTCCTCATGTTAGCGTTTAGAAATTAAAAAACAAAGCCTAAAGGCCTCCGCAACCGCAAACGGCCAACATTTCGACCAACATCCACTGACCAACAATATTGGCCGGTTTGTGGTGGGCGCCAACATGCTCAAGGAGAAAAAAAGTGTCAACAAATTTTGGCCAACATTTCCACCAAAATTGCATGTTGGTCGCATGTTGGCCGGTTTGCGATAAGCAACCAACATGTTGGTCATTATTTAATGAATAAACATTTCGAAATGTGGGCCACTTGAAAATACTGTCCCCGCAAACCGACCAACATGTTTGGCCAACAAATAGGTCGAAAATGTTGGCCAACATTTATTGATATTTAATAAATGTTGAACAGCATTTCCACTGAAATTCTCATGTTGGTCGCATGTTACAATTTGATGATGGTCTTTTGGTGATATCCAAAACTGTCCACGGTGGAAGATTAGGAAAAAATTTCATCCTCACTGAGAGTTTTGAAACGTAGAGCAAAGAATTTGTTTTAGTGGCAAAAATTCCGATTTTGATTTACGCATATTTTGAGTTTTACGCCTTATCTTTGCCTTATAACTAACAAAATATTATCCAGCGGGTCACTGATAGGCCCTGATACTGTTGAAATCATTCTGGTAATTGTAATTGAAAATTTATGTAACTTACCTAATCAGTTAATGGATCAATAGTACAATAATACTATGTTTATTTTCTATTATATATTTTAGTTTACTACGAGGACGATGAATCACATAAAGATTGGCACGAAAATATTAAAGGGTCAGAAATTGACCTCCAAGAACGTCACCATAAAGCCTTGAAGGTCAGTGCCCTCTCCTCATCATTTCTTAAGTATTGTGCAAGAATAACTTGACTTAACTTAAGTCATTCCATTATCTTCAACCCTCATTACTGACCTCAAAATAGCTATCAATTGAACAGTGTTAGAATTTTACTGCATCATAAATTCATAACGTGACAAAATTGACTTTATTTTCGTAAAGTAGCCCTAGGGTCCTATAATGATCTATATTAAGCAGTATCTAAATATAAATAAATAGTTAATGAGTCAAATGGCCTGAGGTAATTCTTTATTTATTCTCCATTCAAGCGCTTGTAGATTAATTCATATAGAGGGCTGTATTAGAGGAGAATTTCAGCTCTTCGGTGGAATAGTTTAAGGAAGTCCTTTCTTAAGAATGTCAAACAAGAAACAAAAGGTCTTTTCAACACTTTAAATAAAAATAATTTCTGGTTGTTTTGAGATCAGCGGTAACCCCTTCCGCTAAATTTTGATATCTCAATGAACAAAAAGAAACCAATACATTGGTCTTGTTTTGATTGTATACTAGCCATAAGGAAAATCTTTAATCACAAGCTATATTGTACAAATAAAATTCACTCTTTAGAATCTAAGCGCGAAAATCAAATAGGGAAGTAGCAAATTAACAAGAGCGCCAATTTTATATTAAAGATACTCACAAACTTCTTGAATTTTGTTGACTTTAAACTTCGGAACCTACCTTCTAAAACCTAAGTGAGAGATGATGTGTCAAGACTAACATCTATGTGAAAATTAGCTTGTCAACTTGTTTCCAACCTGCTCTCAAATCCTAATATAACCTCAAAAGATTAAGTACGGAAATATTTTTCATATACGATCAAAATTTATTGTCATACACGTTAACAAGGCCGTTAACACAGATCCTAGTCTTATATTTTCAAAATTTACTTTTCTGGATTACAAACTGCTCATAAAAGCGTCATTTAAAGACAAAGAAATTGTATTGGCGTCAAAGGAAAGCAAAAAGGAAAAGGCTCAAATTGCCAGTCTGACGGTATTTGGCAAAACTTCAATTGCATTATTTTTAGTCTAATTATTAATATGGTATCCTGTGATGTTTTAAAGCTTCACAGATTTGAGTAACCCGGCCCATTTGTTGTTTTTTTCTTCCAATGCCAACCTTCTTAAAGCCACTCTATTTTTTCTCTTTTTATCCTAACTTTATGTAATCACTCGCAAAACATTAGGATTCTTTGTTGCTTAAAGTTTTCATTAATTTGAATATCGATGCTGACCAAATTTTAGATTAATTCGAAAAAAGCGTCAAAGACATACACCAAGATAAAGTTGTTTATCAGTGTTTTGTACGAAATCGCATGGCTTAGCGAGAGTCATGTAAAGACGGGTATGGAAAATCCTTTTTACAAATGCAAATTTGAACATGTCGTCAATAATTTGGCATATTCTCATGATGTGCCTTCTTGTGTTTATTTGTGGTTAAAAAGAATGTCTCCCATACTTCTACTATTGATTTTGAGGCATCGTCATTCGGTAAACTAAAAATATGATTGTCGCCTGTCCACACTAAGTTCTATTGAAGAAATCGTCCTGACATCAATTTTAAAAGGAATATCAGAAAATATTTTTCCTTATTCTCACGTTTCATTATTCATTATACGTTAAAATTTCAACAAATCACTTTACATTGAACACTAATAGTTTTTGGTGAATCTGGTAGAACCAGGTAAAATATAGCATAAGCGAAGGATAAGATTTAAGAAAATCTTGTTTATTTTTCTTTCACTGAAAAAAACATTTGTTATCAAATATTGATCTAAGATTTAAGAGGTCTGTCTTAAGGACACATTTCTTCATGTTGGTTTAAACAAATGATAGAAATGACCCCCGTATCAAAACGCCACAAGGGTGTCAGTAATTTTAAGACTTTTCGGACCTATTTGTGACAAGTTGTAAAAATTTGAAAAAACAATCAAGGCCCAAAAGTTTTTATCTTGACTTAATTTATCTAAAGATAAAACACATATAAGAAAACATTTTTAGGGTTATACTCATTGCCCTTTCGAAATGTTTACTTATCAGTCGGGGGTACAAAATTTGTGATTATCTCTCGCTCAGTATGACGCGCGAAAAACTTCATCCGACTTCTGTCAATCAAAATTATGTTTTTTTTTTGTTTTCCAAAATCTTTTCTTTCTCTCCGTCATCATCAATTATTGAGGAATAAAATCTGACAACTTTCTGATTATAATTTTATTCAGTCATTTGTTCACCTCCACTGCACACGCCAGGTGTAACAAACGTGTTTTTTAAGTTAAAATTTTTAAATAAGAAAACGTTAGTGTAACACATTGGGAATCAAACATATTATTGCATAGAAACAAAATAAACTGCAGATTGCACTATTGCGAAATTGATAAGCCTGGAAGACAACGATTTTATTATTTAACTAAACTGGTAAGTATATTTTTAATATTTTGATTAAAGTTGAGAGTTGTTGCAAGTCTAATTGTTATTTAAACTTCAAGATTTCAAACAATCTGTAATTTCTGCAAAGCAGTTTCACGGAAAATTTCACACCTTTTCTGTCAGTTTCTTTTATTGCCCTCTGCACGAGGGGGCCTCTATAGATTCATGAAGACGGAGAGAATGCTCTAAAAAAGTTATTCAGAAAGACAACGGATCAGCCTTGCCTGAATTAGATCTTGTTTCTTTGTGAACAACGGGTTAGATCGCTATTTTTTGTTTACAATGTATGTATCTATGTTTCTCTGGCAATACAATAAAAAAATTTTTTTTAAATCATATGGTAATATTACAGCTTTAATTACCTTCGATAACTTGGGAGTCGAATTCCCCATACTGAAATTTGATGTATTCTCAAAGGTAAAAAGTATAAAATTTGTTGTTTGACTATGTTTTATTTGATTCTTTTGAATGTTATATGAAGGACGAAATAAAATTAAATATTAGCTTAATGCCATGGATGCATTGCTTTACCTTGAAAAATCATTGATGTTTCTATGAAGTTATTTATCCTTTCATGAATCTGAAAGATACTCTGCACTTTTAAGCGTCGGTTATTTCTAGTTTTAAACTTAAAAACAATAATTATAATGTAAAAAGATTAGCTGTATTTAGATTATGTTTAATTTAACTTAGTTTCCGAGTTTTACGAGAAAATCACACTAAGAAAGGAAGCTTTTCAATGATACCAATGATTTCGATGATGCGCTAATCTTGTTTCCTTGTCAACAGGAAATTTCTTTGAAAATAAAAATTTTCAACAACAAAAAGAGGCTCAAAACTTTGGAGAATTTTCAAAAACGAATGCGCATTGTTAAAGTCAGGGTTGAAATAAAAATCCATACTTTTGCAAAACATTGTTTTACTTGGCACATATTGGCACATCCAATATTTTATCGCGATTTTTACAACTCGTTAAGTTGACCAAGATTACTCTTTTGAAAAGCTTATAAAAGTTTTACTCATTAATCTTAGGATTTCATAAAAATAACAACAAAAAACAATAAGTTGGTGACTAAAAGTACTAAATATTTCATTAATTTGTTTGACTTTTAAGAGGTGATTTATTTTCAAAACATTCCTAAAGCCACTTAGACAAAAATATTGAGTAGTGTGAAGGATGTGTAGCCAATTAAGGACATATATTTTTGTGTTCAAATGTTATTTTTGGGTAATTTTTTCTTCAAGTCTCAAACTAAATTTAGCACTTGATTTATTTTGAAAGAAATCATGAATTACCTTTCATAAAGTGACAGATAAATAGTTTGACCTTTTTAGGGAAAATTTATTGGAAATATTTCTTTCTTTGAAATCTTTTTTTGACCCAGTAGGCACACAACATTATTTCAACGTTGTTTCAACGTCCAAATAACGTTCTGACGTTGAAACAATTTTGTTTGGACGACGTTAAAACAGCATGTCTGTTGAGGATCTGTGACTTTCTTTTAAATCAAAATTATTAATTTATTTAAATATGTCAGAGTTTCGTCAAGATAATTCAATGTGATTTAATGAATCATAGGAGGGCTTACGATAGGTGTCTTAACAGATTCGATAAGATGCACACGCATGCTTAAATCCGAAAACCATACGCGACAGGTTGCTTCAAGAAAAACAATAAGCTCCTTCTTGTTTTTGAAGTGTTTAACTTTTTGAAATATTTTCAATATTGATAACTTTCGGTTAGTTTTGTGGTCAACTAAGCTCTAATGTTTATTTACATTGAGTCTTTCACTTGAAGTATCCACTTAAAATTTAAGAACATAATGAAACATACTCTAAACCAGATCTGTGGGAGCATGCCAAAGAAAAAAAATCCTTCAATTATTCATTTTTGTTAGGGATTAGTTCTATTATGTAGACATAACTCTGATTTTAACCCTCTTAACATTAAGAAGATACTCAAGATTGAAAACTCACTTTTTCTTTTGATATTGACATTTTCTGAAAAATATGCCTCGACTCATTTGAATCCCACAAGCCCAGAAAGGTTGTTGCCATAGTGACATCTTTAATCGAGGCTGCCTTGCTCCTTTTGTTTTTGCATCTTGAAATTGTTTGCAGAGTGATAACCGTTAATAGCCACATGAAACAAAGGACCGGTTGCTTGCATTTGTTTATTTTGTGGTCAAATGTGTAAAATTGTTAAAATCTGAGTTACTGAGTCAAAAATCTATTATTCTATTGTCTCTATTACTTGACTAAAGATTGCTGAAAAGTTGGGGTAATCGAGTCCCTACATCTATTGTTTTTTTTGTTATCTTTAAACCAATGACTTGAAAATGTAAAAAAACTTTAAAAGGGTAGTTCTTCATAATTTCCGATACTATTTGATAAGTGGACAGTAACAGAGTTGTGTACATTAATTGACACTTTCATATTTGTGCAAGGCATTAACTTTTGAGCTGCCACCAAGAGCATTATAAATGAGTATGGTTGTTAAGGAACAAACGGAGAACTTGCCAACTTATATGCAATTAGATTCTTTCAATCCTTCTAACCAGCAAACAACAATGTTCTCATTTTCAGACATCGCCACAACCACCAGCAACACTACTATGGATAGCCAAGGGCATTTTGAAGGACTCACTTCACCCGAAAGTATTGCAAATCGACACTCGCCAAGTCTAGATGATAAAAGCAATAGTGGTTATTATTCAAATGGAAGTCCACCAGACACGTTCCAAAGATCAAGCTCACAATCAAGTTTGACCGGTACTATGAGTCCACACGACTACGGAGATCTACGGTCGCCAGTTCGACAAGACACATTCTTCCCGCAAAATCAAATGTTTGAAACACAACATTTTCCAGCACAGAATTTCAACGTTTTCGGAGATAATGGTTCAATTCAACCAGTAGACAGCCCAACACCAGTCCATATGATGGCTTCACAACAAGGCCTTGAGCTCAAATCTCCACTGGACATCAAACCAATGCAAAATACGCAGCAATTTTACACTCACGAAGTGATGCAACAAGGAGTCCCTGGTGGAGGAGGTTTGCCAAGCCCAAATTCACATCGTGGAGGAAGTATGGCGTCTATAGGAATACCAAGTGTTTCTTCACCTTATAACGGTTATCGACCATCTTATCCGCAAGTCAATGATCTATACGGACAAACCAAACAAGACTTTTATATGCAATCGCCATTTTACCCTGGATATCCTAATTATTGGTAAGATACTTAAAATTTGTCATGTTTTATGTTTTGATTTGTTAAACGTATCAACTCAATTGAAGTTTTTGCGATTCAAAGATGAACCTTGGAAATTTTTCAAATTTCATTCGAAAAAAGTAGTACATACTAATGTAAGTCTAACGCGCTCATTTTATTGGAAAGAATACTATTTGAAATCAGATCCTGTGGTTCTCAGGACACCACTTAAGTGAAACAGCCAAATGAGATGATCTCTTAAAACCTATCTAACGCCGAAAGGCATAGTGGTTTCCAAACTTTGAAGTTGTTACTTTATGAAAACATAAACAATGTTTTGAGTTGCTGAAACAATAAATTCATTTTCATTGCAGTCATCGCCCTATTTATGGATGCAAGCATCATTTTGAAATGTCATTGATTAGACTTAAGTGTTATTTTTTCTAAGAAAACAATAAGAATATTGTAGTTGAATTCAGACGTGGTCAAAGCTTGTACTAGACTAGCCTGCGTGCGCATTTTCATGAAACTGTTCAGCAGACCCAAAACGTCTTTTGAACGTTTTTTCGACGTCTTTTCAACAAAACCAATTAAAACATTATTAAGACGTCGAAACAACGTTCAAAAATTCTTTTGTCTGCTGGGTGTCTCATCGCAAACAATTTCTTTGAACCACGGGAAAACAAAAGCTACTATAGAAAAAGTAATGCACTACAACACCCCTGTTTCACAGACCCGGTGGGACCCCTACCCATTGGAAATACAGGCCCAAAAAATCGTTCCCGGTGAAAAATAGCATTCAAATTCGTCCCCACCGGAAAAAGATCCATCCCCATTGAAAAACGTAAAATTTTTAATATCCCCACAAAATTTTGATCGACATAAATGTCTCATCCCCACCAATATTTCGAACAAAGAACAATAGAATTTCGTATCCCCAGTGGAAAAGAATCTGCTTTCAATAACCCCGTTGGATATTATGTCTCTATGTATTTATTCCCACTGTCAAAATAATTTCTACCGGATATCACTGAGACAGGGCTGTACTACAATGTCACCAGAGAAATGATTTTTACTCCTGATTTTTGAGCTAAAACTGATCGTTTGGATTTCTTTTGATCTTTAGGTATTTACGTCAACCAACCAATCAGATTTTGACTTGCATGTGGATAGACCAATCACCTTTCCCCAAAACCAAACCCTGTAACAAACAATTTACTGTGATGCAAGACATAGTAAGACACATCAATGACGAGCATATAACACGATTGGACAACAACGAATATGTTTGCTACTGGCAGAACTGCAGTCGAAATTTATTACCTTTTAAAGCCAAATATAAATTGGTCAACCATATTCGAGTTCATACTGGAGAGAAACCGTTCCCGTGCCCGTTTCCCGGCTGTGGAAAATTATTTGCCCGATCGGAAAACCTGAAAATTCACAAAAGAACACATACAGGCAAACGAACAGGTGAGTTGCATCGGTTGGAGCAATTTTCCCAAAACATGTACTGAGTAGTTAACCAATAATATTACCAAACCACGTATACACCTACAGTCTCTGTTTAAGAAAGTACAAGTTAAAAATTTTGTTGCTTAATGAAATAATTGAAAATAATTGATTTTTTTTACTAGGTGAAAAACCATTCCCATGTGAATACAGTGGGTGCGACCGCCGATTCGCTAATTCATCTGATCGTAAAAAACACATGCATGTTCACACGTCCGACAAACAACCTTACAACTGCCGGACAACGCAGGCTAACAACGGTAACCAAAGCAACACAAACAAACTAAGCAATAAATCTTATAACCATCCAAACGTCACACGAAAACATACAAAATTAACTGAAGATTATACAGACTCACATATCGTCAACAATTTCAACAGCTCGACATTAAGTAATAACGACGTCGCTAAAAACGGCTCTCCGACAACGCCTCTAGCAGAAACGACAAAACCTCTATCACACAATGACTTGAACACGATAACATATTCAAACATTATGGACAAATTCCCGTTAGGTTTAGAACATAACGATTTAACTCACCACCAAAACAACATCACCAAACACGACCTAGAGGAACTAAGCAACGACATCCGACAACAGTTAACGGCGGTGACGGATATGACGTCACATCATTTGACAGGTCCGGCAGGCCTCGACGACTCTGCCCTTGTTGCCACAGCACCTTGGTATAATTACGGAAATCATATATAGTTTTTAAATTTTTTTAACGCATTTTTGATATTATTTTAGCTCGTTTTGTTTTTTATTTTTACATTTTTGTTGCTTTACGGAGATAATTTTAATCAGTGAACACATTTTAGACTTTCCGCAATGGTGACGCTCTAAATTCTAAAATTCTAAAATTCTAGAATTCCATGATATTATCAAATTAAGCAGCCGGGGAATTCAATAAATGTTTTTCTTTACTCTTTGGCTTGCGTATATTTTTGAAAACGTTTAAAATAGTGCAATAATATTTTCAAGAAATCAGTTTGGATTAACACTTTATTCATTGTTTGGATTATATTATTTGTTAGTCTTTTCGAATAGTTATCTAAACAGTCCGAATAACAAATTTAACCTAGGCTGGAAATCAATATAACATATATAATGCAGGTCACGTTCACCTTAAAACTTTTATTTAAGGGTCCCTAAAATTCTGCATCATCAAAATATCAATTTGAATTTCTCCTGCAAACCCAGATGTTTATTTTTTAAGAGGTAAATTATAACATTGAAAACATTGTAATATATTAGCGGTGTACATTACTGACAACTTTTATCAGAATTTTATACTATATTTTTTATACATTTTAAATTCATAAAACAAATTTTTTACGTAACAAAAATAGCATGTTTTAGAGCATTTAGATACAATAAAAAAGTCAAAATTATATGCTATGATTTTTTAATGGGCTTATATGTTATATCTAAACCAAGAATAAACTGTGGTCACACGCACGTATTAAGACCCTCTCCCGGCTGAAAAAAGGCTGTGAGTTTGCCCCTGATGGAGAAATGCAACTTTGGTAACTTGTTCCCATTGCAAAAAATAACAAAGGTTTATAACGAGACTTGATAGAAAGACCTACGGTGGCCCAATGACGACATTTTTTTCTCCCATTTAATATTTTTAATAACTCGCCCATAAGTGGTATCTGGCTCCTTAACTCGCCCATAAGTGGTATCTTGCTCAATAACTCGCCCATAAGTGGTATCTGGCTCCTTAACTCGCCCATAATTGGTATCTTGCTCATTAACTCGCCCATAAGTGGTATATGGCTCATTAACTTGCCCACAAATGGTATCTGGCTCATTAACTCGCCCATAAGTAGTAACTAGCTCATTAACTCGTCCATAAAGTGGCCGTATAAGTGGCCCTAACAACATGATATGCCTCAAAACGTGCTTTTCCCGTGCTAATTGTCTCAGAACGCGCTTTACACGGGCCAAGAATATATAAGAGCGTATCTGTATAGAGCGCAACGGGTCTATTGAAGCGATTTCTTTTGTTTTTCTTTTGATTCGGCAGGTCTATGATCTTACCGCGCTTTTCGATGTGTGGTGTACAAGATGGCGGTCGGGCACGCCCGATTTTTCAAGATTTATAAAACGAAACGTTTTAACGAAATCTAACCTTGCTACCAATAATATTTTTATAAACAGAGGAGTATTGGTGTCTAAGCTATCTATCTGTTCTGCATTTTATCATATCTTGA
>JAUJPO010045719.1:0-16620 GCA_032270745.1 Tiaropsis multicirrata
CCGCGAAAGGAAACCAATGCATACGATTTTCCAGACAGGTGAATACAAAAGGTACACTCGAAAATTTTGATAAGCAGCAAGATTTATCATAAGCCAACTTTCACAAATTTGGTCTTGATTTTTGAAAATCAACCAAAATAAATGTTAAATTTTTACTAAATTTATCGGCATTGTAATTTGCATAAATGGTATAATTTTTTGTGTATTAATCTCATTAATCTCCTCCCTCCCCACCCAGCAGCAGGTATGGCATTGTTTTAACATCCAAACAACGTTGTTTCAACGTCAGAACGTTATTTGGACGTTGAAACAATGTTGGAACAACGTTGTGTGCCTGTTGGGCTAAGCCTAACTTTACCACTTTTAAAGTAATTTAAGAGAAGACTGTGGAAAAGTATTTATATGAGAAGTGTGACGAAGTATCTATATGAGGAAAATTATCTATTTTTAGGGGAAATATCGAATATTTTCAACCGTTTATGATCAAAATAAAAAGGAAATTGGCTGCACTTTTATCGATTTTAAAACTGGTGAGAAGATGTGAATTCTTTTGTATATTGGGATGTTCCAGATGATGTTGTGGACTTGCTAATTTCAGACCACTCAAGTTTTCTGTAGTGAAGTTTCTTAAACGAGTTTGGAAAACAAAGCATCGAGACAAAAATTTGCCTCTTTTGTTCAAGCGATTTTTAGAGACTTTTGAACTAAAGAATGATACGTCTCGAATTGGAAGATGAATTATATGTGGGGGTGGAGGGTATAACCTTCCAGGGGTGATGTGGAATTAGTCATGTCCGGCGGTAAGTTTGCGATGTCCGAGGTAAAAAATAACACTTGGGATTTGAAAATATAAAATTATGGGAAAAAGCTTATATCTTCGAGAAAATAATTTAATGACAATGTTAGTTTCATTATTTTTTATACGACCTAGAGTTTTATTACAATTTAACCGTATTTTAACGATAAGATTTAAATTTGCTGAAAAAAAACACCATATTTTGTACATAGCCGAATTTGTTTTAAAATTAGTTTTTTTGAAATTTGAAATAAATGAATTCATAGAATATTAATAGTTCCAGTAGGGCTTTTTAGTTTAATGTTTATGTTTAAGGTGTGGTGTACTGGTGTTAAAATATTTTAAATCCATGAAAATGTTTTGAAAATTCCTTTTCGAAAATTTTTCTGTTTCAAATTTCAAATAGATTTGAATGGTGGTTTTGTTGCACGTATTATTATCAAGGTTTTTAGGTTTATAGCTATGGATTTTCAAGATTTTAATGAAACACAAAAAGTGTCACAATGTTCTGCCCATTTGAAATGGCATTTCCAACAAAAATAAGTAACCAACAAGTTGACCATTTTGAGAGAATGGCATAATCTTGTTAACCTCAATCTTGTTAACCTCTATCTTGTAAAGGGAGCCTCTCAAAAAACGAAAATAATTCATGATTTGATGTAGCATGAAGTGTAGTTTGTTTTTAAGTTCAACAAAAACAACAACAAAATTAGAAAAGATCCGGAATACCCGAGTTAGAATTTCGAGTTAAGCATTATGACGTCAATTTTCGAGTTATGACGTCAATATTTAACTCGAGTATTCCGAACCTCACGAATAGAAAAACATAAACAAACATAATAAAAAGCAAAGACGTACAAAAATAACATTACATCTTTACAGAATTAATTATATAATATGATAAAAATTATAATGTACAATTTTCAATTAATGAATGGACAGACAAGACAAAAAAAAAGATGAACGGTGTAATCCAGGCTTCATACTATACTTATTATTTCACTAGACGTGAAAATTATATTTCTAAATTTTATTTCTTTCGCCATAGCCTGTGCCTGATATCAAGTTAAAATCCCTTAATAAATATTGAAAGAAAACTCATGAAAACTCATCCCAATCGAGTGTTTGTACCTTATTGCCTAGAAAGAAGTAAGAAACATATTTAAGGGAGAAATTTCATGTGATCAACAATTTCTTATGCAAAAAAGCAAACAGATTCGGCTCTGGTTGGTCGAAAACATTGCCACAGAAGAAATCTATGAATTCTGTTTCCATAACATTTTGGATATTATATCATTCTTAATAAAACCCTGTAGTTCACTCGTACATAAAATAATGATTTGGTTAAAGAAATATAAAAAAGCACGATTCACAAACAGTGTTGTTTGAGTGAGAACATATAGTCATCCAGAACACTATTTAGCCATATATTTAAAACTTAGCAATTGTTCTCTGGCTGAGAACGAGTTATGGACTTCTGTGAGGTATGATACTGTCTATTGTATTAATTGTGTCAACATTTCGTCACATAACACATCAACCAAAGGATATCCTGCATGTCCGGGTTAATAACACTCATTTTACACCACCATTGAAACAAACAAATTCCACAAGTTTGTTTACAAGCACAAGGCATTTTAGCTTTCCAATTCTCAATCTGGGTACCCATTTATTACACATCAAAATATGAATAATCGTTACGTTTACGATGTTGTAGGTTCGATGAAAAGGGAGAAAACCATGCGATCCCCATGTCTGAACCAAAAGTTTCTTTCATTCGGTCTCTCCTGTGCGTGGTACAAAAAGATATCAGTTAGATTAAGGCACAGACACATTGGAAGTCTTTCCTTTTATCCTTTCTGAAAGAGAAGGATTCGTATAGAATTTAAAGTGATTGATAAAATGATTGATAACTTTTTTCAAAGATTTGTATATTTTTCATGTACTTTACTTACCAAGTGCCTTCCTTATCTCTATTCTCTTTTTTCAAGTGTTCGATTCCCTGAAAAAGAACAAGGTATAAATTTCTCAACAATAATTATGTCAAAATATACTTTTGAACGAAACATTGTTAAATTATGTTTGAAGGACTGAAGGACAGTGTTGTCTGAGTATTTATCAAGGAAAACATGTTGTGTATTTTATAAGGAAAACTTGATCTGCATTTTATAAGGAAAACTTGTTGTGTATTTTATAAGGAAAACTGAATGCATCATTGCGTTCTAAATCTACAGCAGTAGACTCAGTTTTGTCACCTGTTCAATTATCCAAAATTTTAGAATGGCAACCAAAAAAGGGTGGAAATTGGGCAAGAATTGGCTTCTAAAATCCTTGTTACTATTTTTGTTGTTTTTTGTAAGAAACAATTTGCCTTGAAAAAATTTGATAGGAACTAGCCCCCAAAATCAATTCTCAAGAAAATTAGTTCCAATAAAAGGTGTTTTAGGTATTTTTTCAAAGGAAAACTGTTATGTATTTTTGAAGGAAAAAACTTGTTTACTGTACGCATTTCTAAAAGAGAAAACTTGTTGCATTATTTCTAAAGAAAAACTGTTGTATGTAAACTTTTTGAAGGGAAATTGTGTATTATTTCTGGAGGAAAAATTGTTACGTATTTTTAAAGGAAAAGTTGTTGCATATTTTTGTACAAAAACTTCTTTGCCTATTTCTTACGGGTAACTTGTTGTGTGTTTTTGAAGGAAAAGTTCTTCTTAAATCAAGAATCTTTTTTAGTGAAGAAAATTTACTTTAATATTGATACTTACAGTTTCATCATTAATCACAGAGTTCATTTGTGTACAAAACATTATGAGAGTGAACAATCCAAAGAGGAGTCCTTCAAAAATCAAGAAGACCAAAAATATAATGGTGGTGGGTGGTGAAAAATATGCACATTCTAGAAGAAAAAAAATATAAAAAGTTATTTTAAAGTTACATTATATCGCTAATCAAACTGTAATACTTTTTTAGTCTGCATATGTAGTACAGCTTCCTGTAATATTTTAAATATTTCTTTCATACCTTGGGGTTTGTGGGGCACCAATTTTAAAACTACTTGAACCTGGAACCTTTGAGATTGTTCTGAATGAGTTCTAAGCTGTTTATTTTTTACGCTGTTATCTTTATTTGACATTACAAAAGGTTGGTAGAACAACAAATGCATAATGCTTTACATTATATAATTACCTATAAGACTGAATAGATAACAAAGAAATTAAAAAGAAAAATAATGAATGATTACCTTTCCAGTCTTTATCTGAACATTGGAAAATGTAGTGTATTGATAATACCATTGCATATGCTGATATTGCCATGATGTAAAACTGTGAAGAAGATAAAATACTGTATTTTAACGTACTTTTCAATTTTTAGTTTTTCGAAATTAATTGAAAGTATAAATCTTTATTAAGCCTTGCCTATACTAACTGTTTTGAAGCGCAATACTGTAAAATATTAGCCAATGTCAAAACGTATTGCCCAGAGCTTGTGAGACATTTAAAAAGTTTCTCATTGTCATTGACACTGAATAAAAAAATATAAATAAGATAACTTTTAAACTTATAAATTGCTCTGGTCGCTCATTGAGCACTTTTATGGCATTAACTCACCATACTTGTTTTCAAAGAAAATATAAGGAAAAAACACTGCACTAGCTTCATTTTTCTTCATTTAACATAAAAACCCAGCAAATTTTCGTTCTTTTTCCCCGTTATTTTGCGATAAACAAATACAATACTAACCGGTTTGGCTCGAGCTTTACTGGAAATATTGCCCTCGGACATCGCAACAACCTCGCTTTTTTTTTTTACCTCGGGCAACATTTCTCAGTAAAGGCCTTACTTACCGGTTAGTATTGTATTAAAAGTAAAGGCGATGAATAGCAAACACAGTATTCTGTGCATTGACACTTCAACAAATGGTTTCTATTTAGATGCTGGTAATTACCGTTTTACTTTCATCTTCAACACAAACTGCAAGTTCTGAATCTCGGTCGCCCAACATACTCCGATCATTAATGTTGGCTGTATTATCAAGAAGAAAAAAGTTGTTAAGATTTGATCAACAAGTTGGTGGCTTTAAAAGAGAGAAAAAATCCAGTCTAATGCCTAGATATAGGCTTTAAAGTTTTGTTTGACTTTTCGAACATATTAGTTCCCACTCACATTACTTTTCTCTTTTTACTCTTCCTCTATCGTTCGGTTACCGTTAAGTAGGAATTTTTTTTATTATTTTTTTGCACGGAGGCAGTCCCGGTACGCCATATATATAATATGCAAGGACGTCAAAATTTTCGTCAGTTTGGGGTCCTTCAGTGCCGCTTGTTCTGGGGTAAACGACCGACTCGATCGTTCACCTCTCAGGCAAGCAACCACTGACCGGATCAAAACGAAGGAAATTTTGCGTCGTATGCTATTCACAACCTCACTTTTCGAACATTTTTGTTTTGCCGAGATTTTATCAGCTAACCTGCTCATAAAAATTGAGCATTCTCGGGCTACACCACCTGTAGCACCAAATACTAATGGGGTGAAAGTCCCTTTCTCAACTTGAAGAATCCGTTCGTTTTATGCTCTCTTCTTTTGCTTTTCAAGGGAAGTGAATGTAGTGCCTACTGCGATAGCTCTGAGTAGGAAAAAATTTACGTCAATTATTTTCTATAATTTATTTGACGTCAAAAAATCTTTCAACTTAGATAGTCATTTATAGTCTATAATTTGAATATATCAACAGATATATTTGGACTAGAAATTAGTAAAAAGTTATTAATTATTAAATTTTTATTGGCAATTCATCACTCATTTGGTAAACAAATTCGTTGGAAGGATGGGAAGAAAGAACCACCATTTCAAAAAGAAGCGATCACTTCAAGAATACTTTAACGACCAGCAGGTAAACTTTCTTTTGACTACGCAGCAATCAGTTAAAAATAACATTACTGCTCAAAATAATTACAAACATGTGCAAAATAAATGAATATCTAAAGAGGAGTTGGACCCAAATCTCGATTCAATTGTTTTCTTTATATTTTATACATAACTTTCAGGTGAAGAGCTAAATGTAAATTTTGGAAAAACTGAAATATACCATTATTATTATTATATTATTTACTCTTCCTCTATCTTTCGGTTACCGTTAAGAAGGAATTTTATTTTTTTTGCACGGAGGCAGTCCCGGCACGCCATATATATAATATACTACATAAGTCAAATATACTTTGGTATAAATTTTTGATTAAAAAAGAGAACAATGAAACACCTGAAAAGACCAAAATGGTAAAAAACTGAAAAAACCTCGAAAAACTAGCCTATGTAATCGTCTAACACACAACACTCCAAACGACACTCAAATATGCAAGGACGTCAAAATTTTCGTCAGTTTGGGGTCCTTCAGTGCCGCTTGTTCTGGGGTAAACGACCGAATCGATCGTTCACCTCTCAGGCAAGCAACCACTGACCGGATCAAAACAAAAGAAATTTTGCGTCGTATGCTATTCACAACCTCACTTTTCGAACATTTTTGTTTTGCCGAGATTTTATCAGCTAACCTGCTCATAAAAATTGAGCATTCTCGGGCTACACCACCTGTAGCACCAAATACTAATGGGGTGAAAGTCCCTTTCTCAACTTGAAGAATCCGTTCGTTCAATGCTCTCTTCTTTTGCTTTTCAAGGGAAGTAAATGTAGTGCCTACTGCGATAGCTCGGAGTAGGAAAAAATTGACGTCAATTATTTTCTATCATTTATTTGACGTCAAAAAATCTTTCAACTTAGATAGCCATTTATAGTCTATAATTTGAATATATCGACAGATATATTTGGACTAGAAATTAGTAAAAAGTTATTAATTATTAAATTTTATTGGCAATTCGTGATTGGAAGTTTGAGCGTGATTGTTTTTTGACAAAATTTGGGGGCGTGATGCGTGATTATACTAATTTTTGCACTGGATAGTCGAAATTGCATGATAATTTGGTCTGCGATTTGGTCATTTTTCGTGATACGTGATCGAGACTGAATTTTAGCGTGATTTGGGTCACCGCTGGGCGGCCTCACTGGTGTAAATTTTTCTTAATTTTGGAAAACACTTGACAGAAGGCACCCGATAACCTGATGTTAAACCAAGAGACTGTCTTTTAAAATAGAACTGTTCGACTATCAAACAACAAAAGTTCGATTAGTTTAGTAGTTTAAAATTGAACTTTTTTAAAACCCGAGAAAATTGTGAGAATTCGATTAAGTTCAATTAATAACATTTTATATCTGCGATACTAGTGATTATTTTAAACGAACCTAATCAAACTGCAATGATATCATTGATCGAACTTAGTCGAACTGCCAAATCACAAAAGAATCGTGAGAGTTCAACTAATTAAATCAAACCGCGATATTGCAAAAAATTGTGAGAATTCTATGAAAGTTCGATTACTGAACTTAACAGAACTTAATCAAAATTTAATCGACTGACAAAGTTCGACAAATTTCAACCTGTTCGATCAGTTCGATTAAGACAGTTGGGACTAGCAAACAAGAGTGTCTTAAAACTTAACTTTTTGACTATCAAACTAATGGAACTAGTCGCACTTAATCGAAAAACAAAATTTTGTTCAGTTCCATTGAGTTTGATTATAACCGAACTGCGATATCATAAATCAAACTTACTCAAACTGCAAAATTACAAGACTTCTAACTTAACTTTTGCTAACTTTTACCTCATTTAGCTCAGAATGAGGAATTTAGTTTGCTACTTTACAAATAAAATCTGGTTCTAACAGTATATTAGTCAGTAAATTATTTCCATGCTGACCCTTTTCATTAATACGTCAATAGAAATGTTCAGTAAATTTTTTTGTAGTTTTCCAAGTTCCCCCTCATTTTTCCAAGCAGCCTTGTTGATTACGAAATCTTTGTTAGAAATAGATAGTTTAAATGTGGAACGGACATTTTGACATTTCCTATGCATATTTTTTCTTTTGCCATGCTACAATTCATTTGCTGTAATCCTGCAAACACCACGGTGACCACACAGACTGGAATTGTCTTTTAAAGAAATTGGACTGGAAAAGCTTGAAAATTATCTTATAATTTACAGAACTTTACTTATTTCCCAACCAATGAGTTTTTGACAATATATTTCTTGGATTTTCTCCAAACCCTTGAAAAATGTATTCTAAAATGTCACTATTGACCCCTAATGCCTCTAAAATGCAAAATCTTCTCTACATGATGGGCAAGGTCTAATGATTTTAATTTCTTCCTCCTGTATGTAACTGTAACACTGCTCAGTATTGGGCTTTACGATAAAAAGTTTTATTGTGATTTTAATATTTTTTTCTATAAATGTATTGATCTAAAACTTATCGTTTTCTCCTAAATCATTTACAAGGGAAGAAACTTTCTTCTGTGACTCATGATAGCAAAATTTGAAATATATTTTTAAAGCTAAACTAGGTCGTAATTAAGCGAAATTTTCGACTTAGAGTCGTCTTGTTCATACTTTACCCAAAAATACGTGCAATCTCTGAAAAACAAAAAACCTGAAGGCGATGAGAAGAAGACGAAAGTTGCCAAGAAGAACAGAAAGAAGAAGAAGAGTAAATCAAACCACGGAATTGATGAAACTTCCCCATTTCAAGAAGGCGCGTCAAAGACAAACGAAGAAGGAGCGCAAGTAACCGTACAAGCCACCGTCAATGGTAGCAAGAATGATTCTCGATTAAAAGAACCCGCAGAGAAACAGGCGATGCATAAGACTCCATCGCAAAAGATTTTCTTAAAGACAAAGGAGGAAGAAGTTAACCTTAGAGATGCTCTACCAAAAGAATCTGCAAAGCCAAAGGTCATGCGCAGTACCCCATCACAAAAGATTTGCAAAAAAGACAAGGAAAAAGTATTGAAAAAGTCCCACGTCAAATCCACTGGGGAAAAAAAACCACTTCACTTGAATGGAATGTATGTTGATGACGAAGATGAAATTGCGAACAATATTTACACTTGGTGGAATCTCATCATCTTTATAATATCGATTCTATTCTTCGTAGTTTGTTTTCATCTTCATGAAACACCAGCATTGTATGAAGTAACAACAATTTTCGACAATATTTTTAGCCTGCTGACAGATGGAATTCTGCAGTGCTAAATCAAACACTTAAGACTCAGCAGCCTTAATAGTCAACTCGTCATCAACCTCTAAATCTGGCAGCTTTGATAGTCAACTCGGCATCAATTCTGGAATCTATACCGGCAGTCTTGATAGTCAACTCGGCATCAATTCTGGCATCTATACCGGCTTTATACATCAATTCGGTTGTAATTCTGGCATTTTTTAAAAGATATTTTGAATTCATTCAAACGATCGATGTATTCTATTCATTTTATTAAAGTAACTTTCATGTCACAAATACCACTTTTGACATAAGAGTGCGTGCAATGAGGAGTGTGACAGTCAAATATTAAAGAAATCCCTTTTCTATTCTTTATTAGTCTTAGCAGCCCTCTCAGTGCTAATGTCGTAACTTTTTTCGCTTGTGAAGCTTATGTTCTCTTATAGTTTGTTCTTATATAAAAAAGTGTAGGTCAGGAAACTATGGTGGCCGAAATAAGCCAAACCCAAAATATATTCAAAATCTCGAAAAAAATCCAAAATCCTAAAATTCAAAAATGTACGTTTGGTCATAACATGGACATGTGACGCGTTGGACATGTAAGGTGGATGACGTTTTGTGAGAAATGTGGAACGCTTATTAGAGACGGCGCTCGTTTTTGTGAAAACTGTGTAAATCTTGTCGTTGCAGATGACCAGCCCGAACAGCCAGTATTAACAGAGGAAGTTTTGATAAAAGAGTACTTTGCTTGTGGTTATAGTAATGAGACCATACTAAACATTTTACAATTCAAGCATGGGTTTACCTATAAAATCAGAACTTTGAATAGAAGGTTACAATCTCTCGGTTTAAAACGAAGGACAAATGTTAGCGACAACGAGCTTCAAAGCTTAATCAAAAGCGAAGTAAATGGTCCGTCCTCAATGCTATAGAACTATGCATGGATTGTTGAGATCAAAATATGGAGTAAGGTGTCCGAGAGATTTGGTGATGAATAAACTCAAAGAAGTAGACCCTGAGGCTACTGAAACAAGAAGGAGGACTATCGTACGAAGAGAATATGTTTCTAGAGGTCCCAACGATACATGGCACGCAGACTGGTACGATAAACTGAAGCCCTATGGGCTTCCTATTCATGGTGTCGTCAATGGATTTTCTCGTAAGATTTTATGGTTAAGAGTTTGTAGAAGTAATAACAGCCCTGTCCTGCCAGCTAAATTTTACTTAGAGACTATTCATAATCTGAAGATTGTTCCAAATTTATACCGTACAGATGCAGGTACAGAAAACTTTCTTTCAGCTGGTATACACTGTTACCTACGAGGAAACATAAATGCACATCGATTCGGAAAATCCATAGCAAACCAGCGAATAGAGAATTGGTGGTCATCACAACGAAGGAGATACTCAGGTTGGGTGATTGATTTTTTCAAAGGAAAGGTCGATAATGGGTCATTCATTACAAATAGTGACATTCACAAGGAGGTTTCGTGGTTTCTTTTTTTCTGATCTCTTACAGAAAGATCTAAACTTTCTCGCGAAAAACTGGAACACACATTATATCCGAAAATCGCGCGAGAATGTTGTGTCTGGTATTCAAAATGCTCTTTACGAGATACCCGAAGTCTATGGATTTCAAGAATGTGGTTTAGATTTACCAAGAAACTATTTAAATAATATAGAAGAAGAAGTTGCTCGTATAAACAGTGAAGCTATGGATGTAGACGCTAATGATGGAGAACTACTTGACTATTTCCATTATGTTGTAGCCTCCGAAGGTTTCATTTGGCCTCCAAACAATTGGGGGAGAAGTATTATTTGATAGATTGATTACACTTTGTACCTAACTTAATTTTATTTCAAATATATAATTAACCGTATCTCACAATTTCTGCTACCTTATCGGCCTCTTTGCCCCGACTCTAATTCCGCCACAGGCTAATTTTAAGATTATCGAGCTTACGCCAATTACATAATTTCTTTTTAAGCATTTTTAGCTGTAGCCCTGAGGTTGCTTAGCATTCTAGCTCAATTTCTGAGAAGTTTGCTTTGACCACCCCTGATATTATACCATAAGTATTTAGAGAGGGGCGTACAGGGGTCATTCTCACCGAAATACCGAAGCTTTTTTCAAAATTCACCGAAATACCTACACTTTTTTTTAAAATCACCGACACCGACAGGTTTTGGAGACACCTGATATAGAAATTTCCGTTTCTTCATAACATTGCACTGTATAATTCTAAATTTTCTGTTAATACGGGGTTGGTCTTAAAAGCAGGGTACCCCATAGGGTACCCAATTGGGCTAGCTTATGCGGTACCCGTTTTTTGCCCGAAATTTAAGAAGCTGATGCTTTAATTTTCCTTATTCTCCAACATCATTGGCGCCGGCAAAAGATTTTGGAAATTGTTTCTTCTTTTAAGTTGCTGTTAAGAATCAATAGGGTCGAGACAAATATTAAAAAGAAAATAGAGGCCCAACTAGATAAGAAGCTGTAACAATTAAGACATTGCTTCTCTGAGCTTTCATGGATTTTTGGACGTACCTCTGACGCCGAGGATCTTGAATGAAATGAAATTATTCCGGGAATTTTCTTCGGGACTATTTTTCGATTTTGAAATTCGGGATTTTGCATTTTCCGATTTTGAATTTTGAGATTTTGAATTTTGAGATTTTGAATTTTTGGATTTTGGATTTTTGGATTTTGGATTTTTTTCTCGAGATTTTGAATTTATTTCGAGATTTCGAATTTATTTCGGGATTTTGAATATATTTTATGTTTGGCCCTTTTCGGCCACCATAAAATATAAAGAAAATTAAACAAATTACCTCTATTAGGCACATTATTTTCGCGACAGTGTAATCGCGAAATATTTAGTTATTAGTTCATTTTGCGATTAAAAATAGACCATAGTGGAAACCAGGCTTTATGATTCTTAAACTACAAATATTTTTATTCAATGTTTTCATACTTCTATGCAATCAAATTGCCTGGTTTTCAGTTCTGTCCTACTTCCAAACTTACTACTTTATTATTGCATGAAAATTTAGCAGTCGAGTTCGAAAACCGCGAAATTGAAATACCGCGAAATGCAATTTTTAGCTAAAAACCACGAAATACGAGTAATTTATCCGAAAAATACATTTGATATGAAACACAGCAAAATACACTCTTTTTCTTTCTTTTGGCTTCGACCGAAATCAAAATGCCTTCAAAATTTCATGTTGCGAAATCTTCATGCCAAGTACAATCAAAATTTGACAAAAATCTGGCAACCGAATCGTTATGAATGTGTTTATTTATTCTTGGTGGACAATTATGGCATTCGAAAACACAAAGCAACCAGCAACAAAGAAATAAACGAAATTCTAGCTACATAGCAAAAATACTCATATTTTACAATTCATTTCCTAATATTTTCTACGAAAGCATCCGAAAAAGCCGGACGTTTGCCACTAGTTAGTTTCATTGGTAAAAATTCGAAACTGGTGGCAAACACCAGCGACATTTTAAAGGTGATTCCGTATAAAAGATTACCTAAGGGATATTACTAAAAAAAAACAGATAAATAAAATTACCGTACAAGTTTTTCATCCATAACAATGCCAGTAGCATTACGGCTGACACTGTAGTCTTTATGGTGAATAAACAAATGCCGTCGAAGATCGACCTTCCGGTAAAACTCTCTCGAGCACAAATCACAATGGAAAGGTTTAAAGCCACTATGTTTTCTCATGTGGGTAATCAAATTCGATGACTGGCTGAACGATTTGTTACATGCGCCGCATTTGTACGGCCGCTCACCCGTGTGAACGTACGTATGTTTTTTCATGTCTGATTTTTGGTGGAAACGCTTTCCACAGTATCCACAAGAATACGGCCGAGTGTTACTATGGATTAGCATATGTGTTGAAAGCGTCGACGAGCGCTTGAATGATTTTCCGCACTCGGTGCAATCAAAGCTACGGAAAGCAGAATGAATGGTTTCTTTATGCTGCTCCAAACTGATTTTATGACCGAACGTTTTTCCACACAGTTCACAACGATGGGGCCGAACTTTACCGGCGTGCGAGCGCCGGACATGTACCTCTAAACCGTGAACAGTGTTAAAAGCTTTATCACATTGGGAACAACCGTAGCGGTCTCCATCTTGGGTCTTGACTTTAGTTGTGTTCTCCATCTCCAAGGGTGGTTGCTGTCTATAGCTTAACGGATGCATATGTCGCCAAAATCCAATCTGTGAAGAGGGGGATTCAAGACGACGGCTTTCATATTCGTTAGGGCTCCAACGAGGTTGTGGATTTTTGAAATACAAATGTCGGATAGGAATTTTGTGGTGTTTGTCTGTCACTTCGGGACTGTGAGGTGCAGGAAAATAAGAAGCAAATCGATCGTAAGGATGATGGGTAATGGGTCCGTTATTGGGCGGTAGGATATATTCAGGTGTCCGTGATCCTGGAAATAGAGAAAGTGTTTAAAACTTAATGTTCTAGCTTAAGGGTACAAAATTTCGCGGTAATTTATTTTTTTGCGGATATTGGGCTTTTTATTGTTATAGAACAGTGATAGTTTTTTGTTATAAAGCAATAAAAAACCGCAAAAATTAGTTCCCGCAAAAATTTGTATTTTATATTAAAGTATTTCATATCAAGAAAACAGCATCAAAACGAAATGAGATAAACATTTGTAAAAAATAAATTCACACACGGAGAGACCAAAAGCAAAAAGGTTAGAACGAATGTCAAACCAAAAACCAAAGAATTTCAAACCACCTAGCAATCCTAAATCACCCTGTGTCTTTTGTTATGTAAAATAATATTTTTGTTTGGACAGCGACTATTAGGAAGTATTTAACCTTATTACACAGTATACTCGGCCGTATATAGATCAAGGTTGCCTTTTAAAAAGGGCCTCCAAAATACACATTAGATGTTTAAACGTCACCGCCTTAAAGGAACTAGGATTTGATGAACAGATGAACAGGCATGCAGGAAACTGGATCGCAGCACCTTTTGAGAGCGGAAAATGATCTTTCAAAAGGAAATGCTTGATGAGATGAGATCACTTCCGTAGGCCTCAACAAGGTTTATGAGAAGGAAACAAGGTGTCGTTGTGAATAAAAAAATATACGAATTCTATTTTGTAAAAAAAAAAAAAAAAAAGCAATTGAATTTACAAAATCTAGCGCAACTGTGTGAGGGATAGCTCTAAGAAAAAGTAAAAGAGATGGCTTTAATAAAGCGCAGGTTTGGTGATCAGAATCGGAGTACTATGTCAATCATGCTGCGATCTGAGTAAATAATAAATTATAGGCAAAAAAAGGCTTCTTTTTCCCCCAAAAACTTAAAGCACCCCGTTTTTTATAGAATTAAAGAAAATGATTAAATTGTATTTTGATTTTTTTTGCACAACTTTTATGAGCTCTTGTAGGTATTGCACATAAGAATTTATTGATTCTATTTTGAACTTAACAAAATCTTTTGAAAAATATACAGAGATTAGACAGTAGAGTAATAATCGTCTATAGGACGTTAGAAATGGAAAAGTGCTTTTGACTATGTCACAATAAGTGAACAACTATGGGAAGAATTGATCACAGTTAAAGGTCATCAAAATTTCTCAAAAAGGGAAACGGATCTGTAAGCAGTGAGTACACAGTGAAATCAAAAAGTTATAAAACAAGATTTACAACAAAAATAAAAAAAGAAAGATTTTTCATTGATTTTCTTTTAAAGAAAGAAAATGTACAATTGAAAAAAAAACATGTCATCTTGGCATATTGACACAATTACAGGCTTTTACTGTAAGAAAAAAAAAGGGGAGCTTTTTTTCACGAATACTTCTTCTCACCCTCACAAAAAATTTTCTTTTATATAAGGGAGCCAAGGGTTAAGGGGTGACGGGTATGTGCGGACAAGACCTCGTATTTTTGGCAAATTATACAAAAATTTCGCCAAAAAAGCCACTCTTAGAGAGGCCTTTTGCGAATTTTGCCTAATTACTCTTTTTTAATCAATTTTACAAAAATCGAGACCATTTGAGGCACTCACACGTTGTATTTACGTCCAAATAACGTTCGGGTGTTGAAACAACTATGTTCGGGTGTTGAAACAACTATGTTTGGACGTTAAAACAACGTCCTGTTGCCTATTGGGACAGATTTTCCAAATAAAGTTTAGCTAGGGTAAAAATAAAGGATATCCTGATTTCAAGGATACAATTGCGCATGACATTATGATTGTTAATCGAGTTTTGATGTTTATATGATTAAACGCATAACGAACAAATGAATCTGTATGTCATGCGGAAAGTGCCTGAATAAATTTCAATCACAAAATTTCTTAAAAAATAAAAAGGAAAAAAAGATTTTGAAATCAATTCTTTCAGTCACTTTCAGAAGAGAAAAAAGAAGAAACGATCAGAAAGAGGGAGAGAGAGAGAGAGAGAGAGAGAGAGAGAGAGAGAGAGAGATAACTGGTCTAGGAAAATCAAGAATATGGGATGGAAAGGCATTATGATTCAGAATATAACGTCACCAGATGGGTACGATTAAGCTACTTCACGATATTCTAAAAGAAAAATGTCAATAAAACAAAAAGCTAAAGTGTATGTTTTTAACTACAAAGAAAACGATTTAATTTTCACTCAGAAGTTCTAAACCTATTCTTGAAACTGTAAAATTCTCTTTTGTAAGGGGGCATTAATCCTTTAAAATCTTTTTTGCCTATTATTTCACATTTTTTTACTTTTAGTTTTTTTTAGTGAGGAGGAATTGACAGTCTTATTGTTTTCTTCCGAATACGGAGAAATTCAACCGTAAGTTATATATCAGTTCGACTTATGCCAAAAATCAAGGACATAATGTAAATTTTAAGTCGTCTTAGAAAGAACAGATGACAAATTTTTTGAAAGTTTCTGAGATAAAATTCGTAAAAGTCAACGAAAAAATAAATGAGAAACTAAAAACTTTATAATTTTAAAATCATAATTATAAAAAATTCCATTTTTATAAAAAAAATTTCCCAGTGCCTTTTCTGAAAATTGTTTTCCGGCTTAACTGGTTGAAGACTTAAACATAAAACTTAGAGTAGTCACAAACGGGTTGAATTCAAAGTGAGGAGGTTGAGAAATTTAAATCTATAGTGAATGTTGCCCATTATATTTCATTACTTGGGAATTAAAGGGAAAGGAGTTTTATGTCACGTGTCATCGAAAACAAAGACATCCCTGCCTTTGATCCTTCCACTGGGATTGCCAGTGGGGAGGATTCCAGTGGATCACAAGGCAGGCAAAGGTATATAAAGTATTTTCTTTGTCAAAAAAATTATAATCCAAAGAATAAATAAAATTAGATTATCGTTGATTAGATTACTATTTATTTCGAGGAGTTTTTTGAAAATTGAAAATCACAGATTGCCTATCTGAGCTATAAATTTGTTTATTGTAAAATAATTTTCTAGCTTGTCCATTTAAAAATGTTTTGTTTTGTTTTTCGTCATATTTTCAGTGCGTAGAGTTCTACTACAGTAGACTCCCGGTTATTCGAAGCTCCAAGGGGGATAAGAATTTACTTCGAATAACCGGAAGTTCGAATAACTTAAAAATTCGTTTTCCCGCCAGATTTTCAACTTAACCTTAATGAGATGGTTTTTTTTGAAGTAATTGAGGCATTGTGGTTCAGTTGAGCGTAATAAACACAAAGAATTTTTACTTTTTGAA
>JAUJPO010045730.1:0-16616 GCA_032270745.1 Tiaropsis multicirrata
GCTTTGAATTCTTTAGAATGCATTGCATGCATAGTATATTATTATGATATGTTTCAAAGGGAAGAAGTTTTCGCGAGAAGAAACTTTCACGAAATTTGATTTCGCCATTCAGAGTGTCAAAATTGGAAATTTATGGGCAAATATTCATATTAAGGGGGAAAATAATTACATTCAGCGAAAAAAATTTCCCTTGAGGTAAGACTTGAATGTAGGTTTTGATATGAACCTTTTAATATTAAATCGTTAACAAAATATGGTAAAAAAACGGTATCAAGTCAATTTATATAAAATTCTGGAATCTTCTCTAATATTTTTGAGGCCCAAAATCTCTCTTCGAATTTTACTCCTGTTAGACTATGAATCTCAATAGGTATAAGACTTTAGATTTCAATATTGACTTTTTACACAGTTCAAAAAAAATCAAAACAAACGAATGACGAAACGGGAGATGGAGACGAGCAAGTAGATAGTACAAGTGAGCAGGTATAAATTTGATCAACAAATACTTGTAATTATCTATCTTGTAGCTGGATCTTGAAAGTTTTGGAATGAGAAGGAGGATTTTTTGTAATACTAATAACATACTATAGGTTCCCCTCAACATCTACCTATTCAAAATTCATTTTTTTACTATTTTAGTCTAACTCAAGAAGAAAACGCAAGCAAGGTAATACAAGCGGAAAATTAACTTTTTTTTATCTACAATAAGTTGGACATTTCGCAATATTTTCCAGAAAAAATAGTACAAAAATTTGCAATCTATCACTGACCAAATTTGTTGCATGGTACCACACCCGCATTTGGCATTTACTACATTAAAGTAACTATTTTTTAAACCTTTGAGATTTACCACTGTAGTAAATGTCATAATTGCCAACACACTTTTACTTACTGATCCCAATTCCCCAATTGTATATACTAGATTTTAATTTGTGAATGTTACTTTGTCTCAGGTGCTTCACACAAACGAATCAATGCAAAGAAATTGAAAGTAGCCAAGATCGCAACAAGCACAAGGATACGCAAGCAAGGTATCTCAATATTGTCAATTTTTTCTTTTATGCGACCAACTAGGTATAAAAAGATAGACAACCAACTACCTCCAGAATGTGCTTGCTCCCAAGTGAATACCATTGTTTTTCTATTGAAAAATGAACTCAAAGAAAACCTATGCGTGTTGCGCCTAAACTGGATATTTCTATACTTTTTATATCTACTGAATCGATAAAAATTTTAAATTGCTATTTACTGCAGAACCTTTACTAATTTTCGAAAAATGTTATCAATCGTTTAAAAATTTGAATACACATTGGCCATTGGCATGGTTTTGACCTTAAAATTTCATGTTACGGACTGCTTACGGACGGTAAATACATCTACTTCATTCGAACTGACCCAACCATTGAATTGACTGTATAACTGACTTTTTATACTGACATAAACGATAACATACAATTATGTACGACATGATAGCTATCGTAAATCATTTCAAACTTCCATCTACTAAAACATGACTTGACGACCGATCTGACGTAGAATGAGGTTATCACACAAATAATTTGTAAGTGTTTTTGACTTGCTTGGTTTTTAAAGGTTATAATTTATCTTATTATATTCTTGTAGAGATTTTTACACTGGTGATTTAATTTACTCAAGTTATTTACTCTAGATTGACTTAAATAAAGGTGACAACGAATGAGTCTATTTTGCTTTTATTTTGTTATATCATTTTAAGAATAAGTAAAGGATACCAATACAATTAAATGCCATTTCAAACTGTATTTGTATCCTGTAGTGTATCTAATTATATTCATACTGCGTAGTTGAAAAAGTACCTCTAATTGCATTTTTGAATAATTTTTATCATAGGTATGTCGCCAAAATCAAACAAGAAGTCGAACCCTGCGAAACCAACTTCCGGACCCGTCATCAGAAGTAATAATATTTTTATATACTAATTTTGATCCCTTTTTATACATAGAAGATATGCTTTCCCTGTTATCGAAAATAAATTGATTCTAAAGATTCCGATGTCCATGATTTTATAGATTATTTTTGCTTTCTGCCTCAGATACAGGACCTGTTCGCCCCGCTTCGGCATTTGTCGTCAAGTTGGTAGAACTTGCTTCGAAACAACATCAACAACCGAAACCTGTCCAAATGCAACAACAGCAACATCAACAACCGAAACCTGTCCAAAAACAGCAACATCAACAACCGAAACCTGTCCAAAAACAGCAACATCAACAACCGAAACCTGTGCAAAAACAGCAACATCAACAACCGAAACCTGTGCAAAAACAGCAACATCAACAACCGAAACCTGTCCTAAAACAGCAACATCAACAACCGAAACCTGTCCAAAAACAACAATCGGAACCTCTACGCATCCTACAGCATCAACAATTAGATATCCCTGAAAGAGAACTATCTGAATACGGTATGACTTTTTATGTTTGCTCAATTCAACAAATGAATGAACCCCTTAAACAATAGCGCCCCTTACAATCTGTTTTTTAGCATTCAACTTTCTTTTGCTAATACACAATGGTAAGTTTTTTAAAGTGCAGTGACACCTACCATACTGAGACCATCATACCCTCATATTTGTCAGCTTAGGCTGTTGAGCATAAGACCAAAGATTTGGTCTAAAATTTGGAATCCCCCATTTTTGTTTGAGCCCTACCGCTTAATAAGCACGTAGACAATGTGAATTGGTTTTCGTGGTGGCTTTGATTATGAAGTATCTAAATTAATTTACTTTTTTTCGTAGACAAAAAAACACTTCAAAATGAGCGAGATACATCCAACTCTGAACCAAGCTTATTAGTTAGAAAATTTCTTCCAAAAATGCAATCAAGTAAGAATTCAGTGTATTTCATGGCCTTTTTCATTTTAGCTTAACATTTAGCAAAGTTTCCCATTGTTGAAAACGTCAGATGGTAAACATTGTTTTAATTTTTCATGTATTTTCGATCATACAGATTAAGTAGAATTTTCACTTTCTAATCATTATTCTTTTTATTCTAGATATTTCGTCTGGGAAAACTGAAAGAAATGATATCATTGGTATGCGATTGGTTGATTCTGGCAATGTAATTGAAACGAATAAAAATGATGAATTGCATGGCAACGGTATGTTCAAACACATTTTGAAAAGTAAAACAGAAACGCATAATAAATAAAAAGCAAAAAGTAATAATTTGTTTAATTTTAGTAACCAAAGGGCTTAAACATCTCCAATTGTGATCTTTTATTTTTACTTTTTAGATTTCTCTCGTGATGGAAATCAAAGAAGCTGTGAGGTCACTAAAGAACTTAAGGTATGTCCACCTGTCTGGCCACACTTTTCTTGATATAATATCTCGTTCGCAAGCGTCCAAATGAAGGGTATGTTTTTGAAAAGCTTTTGCTTCTACACCTGATTAATAAATAATATTTTTGTAAAACACTTTTTTAAAGGTGATGACTTACGATAATGGTGCACTTGAAGCGAAGTACGATGACAAAAGTTGGTCTGATGGTATGTTTACTCAGATATTAAAAGAAATTACTGAAATATTTACTATAACAATAACATTTTAATACATTTTCTCCAATTAACTCTTGGGTCTCTAACAAGTGTTTTAAATGATCCTTTTGTAGTATTTTTTTTCCAATCAGAACGATCTTTATTCCAATACCCCTTTCCTAGCTTCCTGTCCCCTGCTTATACCCAAAGATATTACTTTATAAACAAATATTCCTCAAGATTCTTCGAGTTTCAAATATTAAATAACCTCAACTTTGAGTACGTTTGGATAAACCCTTTAATTTCACCAGAAATCACTTATCGGAAAAAATTCATCAGTAGCGTGGTGTCTTTGTAAACGCTGGGGAGGGAAATTGAAAATCTTTGCGAATAATCTATTCTTGACGACCGTTAAAATAAGACTACCAGGTCGCAATTTCTGGTGATTAATAATAGAAAATGTGATACGAGCGAAGGGAGAAAAATTTTCTTTGAAACTTGGATGATTAAAACACTCCTTAAACTACCTATAAAAGGTGCAACATAGGAAATAACTTGACGCCCCTTACATTTTGACCTTCACTGCTACCACGCTAATGCCTCATTGTTTCACCCTTTGACCTTATTAGTATTGGGTTTATTAAACCTCATGCTAGCCTATTGAATATCTGCTTATGAACTTTAGCCTTTCCTTAAATTAACCACCTAGTTTTATCTCTCAGATCCATATTCTAATGACGATGACGATGACTTGCCAACTATGTCTGATGTTTTAAGTGGTAAGATCGTTTTTAATATAACAGTTTTATTTTCATAAATTAATTTCACGAATGCTCAGATTTGTTATTATTTGAAGCATGACTAAAACACTAATCTGAGCAAAATAACCCAATTGAAAATAGGATAATTTTGTTAAGAATTGAAATAATTCTTTAACTGAAAAGTTTACATACCGGGTTTTTAAGTTTGGTCCAGTACCATCACTTTTGTCCGACGAAAATTTTTGTCCAAATCTGAAGTTTCATACTTCTTCACATTTCGTATTAAAACAGGGGAAACATGGATAAAAACATCAATAGCTTACATTGTAGAATACTTTAATAAACGCCTCTATAATAGCATGGAGGTAAGAAAAAATTAGATGGAGGTTTAACTCTCATTCATTCTTTTGTAATGGCTCCTTGTTAGCAGGAAATGAAAATAAATGGGCCGCTCACAATAACTTTTGAATTCCGCGCCAATGTTTACTTTTCTAAAGAAGGGGAAATGAACAGATATTATTGGCCGAAAATGAGTCACGTGGTCTTGAGGTCTTGGATTGTTGTGAGAAAAAATAAAATTACGTAAACTAAAAACACGTTTATATTCGATCAAAATGGCGGACGACTTAGACGAAATAGACTTTCACATTTTGCAACTTGACGATGACTCTTTAAAAGATGACACTATTGTCAATGAATGTACATTAAACCAGTATAATGAAAGTGAATCCTTTGAGGTTTCATTGGATGATATTGATTGGGACGAAAGTATCCTCGACAGTGAAATTTTGGGTGGTTTAGAAGCAGTTGTTCCTGCTGTAGATTTCCAAGAAGAAGAAGAAACCACAACAAAACAACCTGAGAAGCCAACTCTCATTTGTGCGAGGTGTAGAAAGAAGTATGTTAGAGAGTATGCATTCAAGAATCATATTGATAAGTGTGGTAGGTGTTTGCTATATTGTTTACTCTTTAACAATTTTCAAAATCAGCAAATTAGTCTCTGTAATAAACAATTTTCAAGCATCCAAATTAGTTATGATTTATGATTTTAATAAAACCTGGGAAAAGTTTTAATATTTTGATTTTCTCATTTTTTTCTTTCAGGAAAAGACAGCGCCAAAGAGAAAACTTCAAAGAAAAAGCCAACACAAAAATCAGGTATGGTGTGGGTTTCAACACACTTTTCCTGTAATTCAGATTTTGCAGTGTGATCGTGTGATTCACAGCTTGCAGACAAAAATTCGAGAATTACGGGAAAGGTGTATTCAAAAGTATTTTTAGTATAATTGCTAGAAGCATTTAGGGTATATAATAACAATATCAAGCAATATTTTCCACATTATTTAGCAAATTTTGATCTAAGATATATGCAGACCCATAGGACTTTTTGACTCCATAGATGACTTTTGTCAATAAACGTAATGCTCATGGAAAAATTCTTATATATGCTTTCTCATACCTTTTGCATCATTGTTTATATATACTTTTTCTTTGTTTGAAAATATTTGATAATTTTGTATTCTTTTTATTTTAGCCCTTCTTCAAACAACTCTGGCCGATGTATTAAAGAAATCTAAACAATTTATTCCTGAACTCTTGACCGAATACAAAAATGATCCCATCAACAATGTTAAACTCAAGCAAGAAACCCCTGGTAATGCAGTCAAAAACATTTGTTCATCTTTGTTGTCGTTGATTGACACACCTGATTTTGTTACATGTGCCAACAATCATTGCATATCCATTTACGACTTTGCTTCATCTTTTCAATTGAACAAAGATGCTGGTGTTGAAAAATTTTGGCGCGCTGTCAATTCTTTTGCCAAAAATACTCAATCGTTTACTTTTTGGAACCCCTGTAATGTTGATGTTGATTCTTTGGCATTTAAGTCCTTTTTTTTCACTCTCACTCTTGATATCGCTGGGAAAATTATTGAAGTTGAAAATGAAACATTGAGGGCCCATAAACCTGTGCCTGAACCGAATCTTACAATCACCGAAAATGAACAGAATGTTATTTTTTATATTGGAGGATTCATTGTAAGTCACTTGAGAAAGAAATATTACAGACTATCAAAATCCACCCGACTTGCAACCAGAGAGGCTGCTAGCTCTGCTTTACGATTTTTGAATTCAGTAAAAATCAAGGGAACGGAAGAAATATCAACAAATAGTTTCCTTGACTTTGCTAAAAAATGGACTGAGTTATTGAACAGAGGCGGCCTAACAACAGTGGACAATGTGACGTTTATTTTGTTCCGGAGGATTGAAATGGTTGTGCGCAAGCTACTTAACGTTTCATTTTTACGGCAGTATAAATCTGATGATTTGAGGGACATCCTTCATGAAATGATAACCGATGATTACCTTGTCAAGAAAGGTTGGGATGATATGGCAAAAAATATCACCAATGACAGTTTGAAAAATATTATCTTTCGCCAAATTATCAACAAATGGATTGATTTGCGACTCAAATCATACGTCAATGCCTATGTTCTCGTATTAAAAAGAAACTTCTCCCGAAAAAAAGCAGACAAGAAAGCAGAAACTGATAAAAAAGATCCCAAGAAGGCTGTTGCCTCACAACGTGCTGAACCTTCAATGAGAAAACAGTTGCCATGAAGAATTTTTAACTGATTTTTCATTCTATTTATTTTATTGTTATCCTTGTACATAATTGCTTCTATCAGTTTCTGCTTTCCTGGCAGCTTTTTTCAGGATTACTGATAAATCGTTGAGTTCTTTGAACTGTTGCAAGTTTTTTGAAAAAGAAAGATGTTTGTTAAAAAATTTAACCTTGTGTGTGTACATTCATTTTTGAGGTAATATTTGTTATTCTTTCTAGTATTTTCTAGTAGTTTTACCATGTAGGTAAGAAAAATTATGATATGATTCAAAATTAATACAAAAAATTCTGAATCTCTAAACAGATTTCCTTTGTTTTTAATTTTGTTCTCCAACAATTTTAACTTATGGAATTGCCTTCTAATAGAAAAAACCTTTAAGCAGCAAAAAGTTAAAGCCCCCATTTTTTAAATTTCGATTTCCATAAAGTAAATCAAAATTTCCTTTTAGAAAGTTTAAAGGAGATGAATTTCTGAGAAAAGTCTGCTATTAAAAAATAATACACAGTTGTAAACAAAGCTGTCGGGCTCAGAGGAAAACCAAAAGCAGAGACGCAGAGTGGAACAGGCCTTACACCGGGAGATTCCTTTAAAGCCTTATTATATTGGCCACCGATCAAAAATTTATCACTTCTTATAGTGAAGATAAGGCTTTAGTTTGAAAATTCCCCTTTAAAGCTCCATCTAGATAGTTGATTTTACTATTATTTTACGCATGAAAGATTTTTATAATTGCATAACATCTCTATAAAAAGGGGGATCTCTAGCTTCTACTACGAGGATTATTACGTCATCCTTTTAGAGTAAACAGATAGACTAGGTATCCATTGGTTCTTTATAACATTAATATAGCTAGGAAGACAACACGACGGACCAACAAAGAAATATTTTTTGTTATCGCTTCGGGTCATCACTGCCTTTCTCACGTCGCCCGCTTCTGGCCTACATGACTGAAACTTTTTGGATTAAATATGGCTAGATTTTGTGTCAGTTCTTTAAACTCGTCAGTCGAAAATCACTAAACATTAACACTATTGGTTGAAAGATGCGAGAACAAATTTGACTTATTATCTAGGGGACGGCTAGATTTTAAACTAACGAATAATGTATGCTTGGCTTGATGAATGTATTTGCTTACAATATATGACATCCGTGACAAAACCTTGAATACCGAAGCACTTCAAAATCCGTGTTTTTTGTGAGACTTTTTAAGTGTTTCTGTATAAAAGCTTACACCATGGGTATGAGTTAAAATCGTCAATATTAGGTATAAAAACTTTAAGCATGTTTTATTCAAAAATTAAATTTAACATTAAGAAAAAAATTATTGGACTACATTAGCTTAAAATGACCTGAATTACTTGTTATCAAGTTTGGTAAAACCGTAGTTTGGTTGTCAACTTTAACCTAAAAGTTATTATATAAAATAATGTAAGTACAACACCTACAAGAAATTTAAAGTTAAAAGTTTTTTTTCGTTCTGTCATACTGTCTATGTGCAAGTTTACGTTTGTCGTTGACATTAAATTTTTCATTGTCCTTCTCTCTCCCGCGTGTATTCGAACCACGAGAGATCTCAATTAAGCTAGCACTGTTGGCATTCATTGCGTTCAGTGCAATATATTGCTCCGCAAATTTCAATTGAGTTGGATTTTCGTTACAACCACCTTGGTAGCGTTGGCGTCCGAAATATTCTTCCAATGGGTCTTGGGAAAACCTCTCCGATAAAAGGAAGAAAACACCAGGCATTTTCAAGAGTTCAGTGCCAAGGTCATGGAACGAGTTGACTGAAAGTAGATAAACAAAGATGATCGTTACAAAATTATTTCCAGATACATAGGCTGGGGGCGATTTGATAAAGCTCAGTCCAAAACAAGAAAACAAAAAATATAGCCTGTCTTTAACCACTTCAACTGTAACTGAGACAGTTGACTTTTGCTTCATTTGCGAAACTCATGTCGATCCTACAGTGATTCTGATTAAGTATAATAACATAGCAAAACATAACTTCTAATACCTGTAAGCCTCCAGCCTTCCTGGGTTTGAGGACTCAAGAGAAGTCGAGCCTTTTCTTCTTTCGTCATACCAATTTTTGACTCAACTTGTGTTTTCCATCGTTCCAGGAAACCATCGAGGAATTCATCTTTCAAAAACTAAAAGGAAATTACAAACTACACATTAATCTTAAAAGCGTATTAATCAAACAACATAAATAAAGTGCTTTTTTAGTCCCAATCAAACGTGTTATAAAAATATTACGATTTGAGATATTGGAAAACATGATTTGAGCGCTCATCTCTGAAAATATGTATAAAGGTATTACCTTTTTGTCAACAGGGATTATGTCTTCAGATATCATATGTATGTCAACGTCATGTAATCGTTAGTCTGTAACTGTCAATGTTGTCCACTGATTCAAGTGGTTGTAAACCTCAACGTAAATAGTAAAAAGCCAATAATAACGTGACTGATATGTACAATGTTCGTAGTCGTATAATAAAAGCATCTCCATAGCGATGATTCTAACCTTAAACCGAGGGTCAGTGCTTTCTCGATAGACATCCTTATCCTTCTTACGATAAAGCGAGGTTTCTTTCAGCTTACGAAAGTCTTTTTCGTTTTTCTTGTCCTGGCCAACATTAAATTGAGAAACATTCAAACAATCAAATGCACGATCAAACATCTTCAGGAAAGTGATGGTCGATTTTGTATCATGTTTGTCTTGGCTAACAAGAGCATTGGCTGTCGTTTGACTTAAAACCTGTAATGATAGAAGAATTGATGTTGTTATTGTTGACGTTGACACTACATAATACCAAAAGGATAAATTAACCTCCTGCTCCCCTGCTTAAAGAAATTTCTGTTTTCTATGTATTGTGTATGAGCAGAAATGTATTTCTATATAAGACTGGCAGCAGTAAAGTATGAAAATGAGGGGCTTTTTACTCGTTAGGTGTGTCAATTTCAGAATAATTAAATTTAGAAAATCAACAATACAATGATAACCTGTGCAGCCAATTTGACAGTCATGCGCATTCGTGGAGTTAATTTTATGTGTTCTTCTCTGAGTCTATGTAGCTTCCGAAGACCAAGCGAAGATTGAACCATATTTCCTTCCTTATCAAGACCAAGATCTTCTTCATATAACGCAACAATGTGCTTCCAGCTAATATCTTGACCATCAAGCTATGAATACAAGTTTTCAAAAATGTTATTGACAGATAATTAACATCGAGGTCCACCTTGAGGGGTGAATCTGAAGCAAATTCAAGAGTTTGGACAAATTGATTGAAAAATATTTGCTTGATAAGAGGTTGAAAAAGCTTCTTAGAGGATTTTTAATAAAAATTCTAAATTGATTTGAAAATGAAATGTAAACACATTGAAAACGTCTTGACCAAACTTGAATATGTAATTTCCCAAGAAAAAGATTCTTACATGCAGATTTCGTGTGTTTTGGTTCCATAGAGAATTTTCAAAACAATTTCGTGTCGTCTTCAGTAAATGAGGCACATCTGGGATTAAATAGGTTTTTAATGAAGAATAAGGGTTGATGAAATAATGTCCTCCTTCCTCTTCTGCCAACATGTGAAACAATTTACGGTTGGGTGAAGCACCATCTGATACAAGAGCCCTGACATGTAACCCAATGCTTTCTAAGATTTTGATAGCTTGCATCACAAGGGGGTAAAGTTGTGTTCCAGTGTTCCACTCATACCACGCGATGAAAAGTATCCAAAGGGATATAACAATCTTTGAAAAATACCTCTTGCCATGAATACAACAACCTGTGTTTCCAATTCTTTGCTTGCAAGAGGATCTTGGTTTTCACTCTCATCTTCCATTAGATGTTGAAATTCTTCCAATTCATCGTTGAGAGTACCAAGATCTGTGAATCCGATCAACTTCCCAGTGCTTCTGTAATGCAAAAATATATCACCAATACATTGTTAATAATTTGCCTAACATTTCAAATAAATTGACTAACAAGAATATTGTAATAAAATCAAGACTCCCACTATCAGTTTGTAAAAAAACAGTCTAGATGTCCATAGTTTCTCAACCTCTAGTAATGGTTTTTTTCCTCAGAATTTTTTAGTATTGTAAAATATAAAAGCTTTATATAAAAATACCTCTGATACACCAAATCACTTTTGATTTTCATCTCATCAAAGAGGATTGAAACATGCTTTTCATGAGGTTTCAAATTATCGAGGTTTGAGTCAATCACAAGTCTTTCAATAATGGCAGGATCAAAACCAGACTTGGGTTTGGTAAATTGAGAATATGACCTGAGAGTTGAAATACTTGGTAATTTCAAAAGGTTCAGCTTCTTGTTTGTCATCTGTTTCTATGCCGCTGGAGATTTGTAATATATGCTTAGACACCATAAACCATAATATAGGTAAAAAGATAAATACCTGATAACTAGTGGATGCCATCTCATTCCTCTTGAATCTTTTTTAGATGCCTGCTCAATCTGTTGTTGCCATAAAAGGTACTGTGGTGAGTCCTCGTCAAAAGGGATTTTGTCGCAGTTTGCTTCCATAACACCTTTGAAAAGTTTGTGATTTTCAGAATCAGTTTCAATACCTTCTTTCATTATCAAATTGGTGACTCTTTGTGTCAAATATCTGGCTTTTCTCACTGCTTCGTTTTTCTGATCTCTGATATTTTTAGCACGTTCAATTAATTCTTCATTAGATAGTAATCCAAAGCTGACATGTGACTCTCCAGATGTTCTCTTCCTCTTTGTTTCTGGCTCTTCTTTCTGTTCAAGGCGTCTTTTTATTGTCCATAAGTACTTGTTTTGTAATTGGCACAACTTTTGCAAGGAATGTCCTTAGTAAAAAAGCTACATTGGATGTGTCTAATTATTGAGAAATCTTCCTTAGCACGTAGGGGTAAATGATCACTTGTCTCAAAGGTACCATTGGGAATCTTGATCCTGGAATAATCAGTCATCCTGTCTTGCACTACTTCTTCAAAACCAGTTATTCCAGAACAAACTTTGTGCGAATAGAAGAAGTCAATAAAACTTTCAATATTATTGTCTGTAATTCTTTCTGGAAGGTCAAAAGATGATAAGTTGCATTTCTGATTGTAGACTGAACAGCTCACACAATCATCTTCTGTAATTGAGACAGCAATCTGATTGACTATTTGACCATTTGCATTTAAAATTTTAACATACAGACGCTTGAAATCATTTGTGCGAATTATATCAAAACCTATTGATGAAAACTGAGCATCCATATTTTTAATGTGCAACAAGCACCCAGATGTAGATGTTGACAGAGGCTGGTCAGATGTAGCACAAACAGAGCAATTTCCATCATGCTTCTCAAACACTGCTGCTGTTAACTGCTTTTTCTTGCTGGTCCCTTTTTGAATCTTGTAAAGTTTGTAATAACATTTATCGCATAAGCATTTTGGAAATTGTTCCTTGGGTTCTGTAGCAACGTTGATGTTGCAACATTCCCATAAAATTTTGGCAAACAAAGTAACTTCCTTTGCTGTCTGATACTTTGTTGACAATACAATGTGATTGCTACAAAGTCTGCAAAAAGAATCCAATCTTTTGAGGTGTACAGAAGCCGAAGACAAGCTCATGTTTTTCTATTTTTCATGTTTTCTAAAATGTTATTAAAATCATTATAGATAGATATGGATGAAATAATCCACAACAAAAATCAGTTTGCCACAATGCACAAAAAATGGCAGTCAAAATGACAAAGAGGAAAATACGATAAAAACCAAAACATCACGATACATAGGATAGGAATCAGCTTAAAATGTTAAATGAATAACCTTAAATCTCTATATTCATTTAACCTTCAAATGATTCATGTTACATCTCAAAAATAAAGAATCTTGTTTTAGTTAGTATATAAATGTTACAAAGTTCTATCCTAATCAGTCATTTAACATCAAAAATTCTAAACCATAGGAGAAAATGGCTTTTAGACCTTCGCCACAGCTATACACCAAGTGATGTCCAGTAAATTAGTGAACTTTAAGAGCTAGCTGCTCAGGACTGCCTCAGTTGAACACTGAAGGAAATAGAAAATCAGATACCTAATAGGTATATAATCATTGTGTTAAAATATGGATACAGCTGCTACTATTTCAGATATGAAAACATTCCATGTATTGAAGCATAAAATGAGCGTTTCGAAAAAATTTCTCCTATTTTTTACTCAAAAGATAACAGGGAAAATATCTAAAATATACCACCAAAACTGTCATAAAACACCAACATTCACTAGCCAACTTCATAAGAGTGCACAACAAATTCAAAATATGCTTTACTCATGTCTTTACAAGTTTTAATTATCAGGGAATCCTCAGGATACAGTGAAAAACCCAAGAAAAATTCATGTTCAAAACAAACCCTTCCTTTTGGAATGTTTTTAAAAAATCCAGTGAAACGATATAATCGCTCTCTTTTTTGCTATCACTGAGTATATAATCAAAAGGCGCCGCTTTCAAAGGAAATAAATAGCGATCAAGTGGAAGAAAAAATAGTTAAACCTCCATCTAATTTTTTCTTACCTCCATGGCAGTACTAAGGTCGTTTTCATGACATCAAAGACCCGTTTCAGCAATGATGGAAGCACGGGTTTTCGTATAGCTTTTGTGTGTCGCGTTTTCTTCCTCCACGCCTTCATCTCTTTAGACCAGGTAATCTTTAAAGACCTGAAGACCGCGACATCTAGTGGCTGTGTAAGATGTGTTGAATTTGGCACAAGGGGGAATGAATCCGATGTTGTTTTGTTGGCAAAGAGTGATGACTTCTTCGCCAAAATGACACCCAAGGTTGTCACCTATGATGATTTTCCTGCCAGGGAAACGTTGAACACTTGGTACAAAACAGTTTTTTAACCATAACGTGAATGTTTTTAAGTCGAACCATCCACTCTCAGTACTTTCATATATACGGCTCCTAAAAAGAGAAAAACGTGATTCTATATTCCAGTTTGTCTTCCTTTCTAAAAATCGAAAAGCTTTTACGATAACCTTACATTCAAAACTTCTCCCTGAAATCCTTATAGAAACTGCTCCTGTAAAAGAAAAAAGCGTGTGAAGCAAATTCCGAGAGAACTACAAAAGCCAAGAAACTGTTCAAAAGATAGATTCCGAGATCTCTTTTAGTTATAATATTGACAAAAAAATGATTAATGACTTACCATCTGGACCATTCACTTTCCAATTGGTCCAACAATTTCCAGCTTTGTATACCACCATAGGTGGTATATAATGGCCTTTGGCGTTACCACAAAACATGATAGAAAATGCCTGTTTTGAATTGGGCATGACATTTTCAACTCTTCTAATTCCACGTCTGATTAGAACCTATAAATACAAACAACATATTTTTTTGCAAAGAAAATACAACAACGTAAATTAATATTTTTTGTCTGTGATCTACCGAGATCCGCTCCTCTGGGGACCCCAGTGTAAAAACCGCTCAAAAAGGTATCTTTGATGTTCTTATTCTGGACGAAATATAATAAAATTTCCATGTCTTTTTTATTCAGATGATGTATCTGTTTGCTAACTAAAAACTGTTTTTCAGAAGAAAAAAATGTTTGGACACTTTTTCACCCAAGTTTTTCTTTTCTAAGCGTTGGAGAAAAATTGACTTGAAATTTTCAAATAGCTCAAATAAATGTAGCGAATTTAGAAAAAGCTTCAAGGAAAAATATTTCTTCAGCCTTTTTGTAATTTGGGAAGATATCAATGTTTTTTTCGAAGTTTTTGTAACAGTTCGGAACGTCGTTAGTGTAATTAAAATTTCAATTACTAATGAAGGAATTCATGAACAAAATTCTGTAAACGCATATTTTTGCAAAAAGTTTTAAAAACATCTAGCCAAAATTTGGTCTTTCAATTCGAAAATCAATCGAAGACCTATTTCGTTAAATCGTTACGCAACCCTGCGTTAAAGTAACAGTGCTTAGTTTCCTGCATAGTTTACCAATTTGGTCTACGTGAAATATTTACCTTTTCTCTTTGTGGGTTGTCTGTAAAGTTGGTTTCATCAAAGTTGAAGATGGAATGTCTTCTAGTTCGGTTTGTAATCTTATGAAATAGTTCTTTACTTCGTCAGTCGTAATTCCAGCTCGCGCAGGTTTCACATTAGAGAGCTTACGAAGTCGCGACGGGAACCACGACGGCAACTGTTCTCATGGCGTCTCGGTCTTGGTCAGCGTTTTGTATTATTTTGTGTTACGTTACACGATAGTAACAGGACGGACGGACGCTAAAATTATATCATGCATATTTTCCTGTTGTACAAACTCAAAGTTAAGTGATGGCGTGTATATATCCACTGATGACATCAAACTGGTGATAAAAGTTTAACACACACCACAAATGTCCACAAATAGGCCAAAAATGGTCTCATATTTTTGATCATGTCCTCCAACTAACACTCATTTCCAAATCATTGGTAAAAAACTGGATCACTTACACCGCGTCGCGTGAAATTTAACGTTGCAGTGCTGTCATTCAAATGTTGCAATTTCAAATTCAGGGGGTAACGTTTGACGTTTTTTGACGAAAATAGACGAAAATCGTTTTTTTATTTTTTTGCCTAATTTCTTTCGTACATATCTTTTAAACTATTTAAACTATTAAATGTTTTTTAAAACGGTGAAAAGAACCTGAAAGATAATTTATTAAAGAATACATACCATTTATTTCTTGTCGAAATTCGAATTTTTCGGTTGGATTTGCAGCCACTTTTTTAAGGTCACTTTTCAAAAATGTCGATATTTATGCACTTATTCAAATGTGAATGAAAAATCCAGATTTCAAGTAATCAAAAGATCAAAGATGTATTTGAAAAGTTAAGCCGTTTAGCCTTCCATTGATGTATAATAATCAAATGGTTCCAGTAGAAAAAGTTAATGGAATTTGGCTCTGAAAGTTGACAATAGCTCCCACACCCATATATGTTGCCTTTTGTTTACCTTTCTGAAAAGAACGTTTTGTTGACATTTTGTGTAATTTGCAGAACAAATCAAACATGTTTTCCCGTAGAGAAAAGATAGGAGAATGTCATTCTGTTATTTATTTTACTTTATTTCGTGTAACAAATGTTGCCTTTTATGGTCAAAGGTAAGGAATATTTCGAGAATATTTACGCGACGTTAGTTTCCTTGGATCTTATGTAAACAAATTCGAAAAAAAAGAAAAAGAAAAACACTTCCACTATAAACAGCGAACGCAGAGGATAATATTTTTTTATAAGAAATTCTTCTTATTATGGCTTTTATTGATTGCATTAAATATATCCCTGGATCCAACAAAATGGACACGAGTGACAAGCTTGTGACATGTTTTTGCAAGGAGGGCTCTTTCGCTTGTTTCAAAATGGCCGAACGAAATGTCCACGTTCCTCTGGAACAAATCAGAGAATATGTAGAAAAAAAAACATACCCTGATGGATACGAAGGTAAGTTTTGTTTAATATTTTTATTTTACTTTATATTTGCTTTTTTTACCACTCTGGAAGGTTCCAGGAGAGATAAAGAGAGAGCTTTCTTGACTTTGTAAACAAAGTTCTACAGTTTGAAAAGCCTTTAACCTCTCAAGCTTTTAGTGACCAGTGTTACCAGTCGGAGTTAATTTTTGTTAGACGAAGCATATATGGGGTGTCAGTGCTAATGGGTTGAAATTTTGACCAGTGATAGAAGACGACAATACAAGATA
>JAUJPO010045741.1:0-16614 GCA_032270745.1 Tiaropsis multicirrata
TAGCATTTTTGTAAACAATAACATCAGCCAATAGGATCTCAAGCGTTTCCAGACTATCTCTTCTTGTGACTATGCTCTCATACAGCTGCTTTCTGAACCAAAGTCATATCTTTGCTCACACTAACTGGAATGTAACCTGACGAATTTAATTTAAGTGAGTGCACCCACAACCACTCGGTACCAGACTGTTCATCAGGGCTCATGTAAACAATATCACCCACACAAACGTATAAATCGTCAAGGCTTTGACCGGAGTAGTCTTTAGTTACTACTAATTGTCGCATAGCATTGAAATCATCTGGTGTATATGGAGCCTTATCATCATCTGTGGGTGATGTCGCCATGCTCAAGCGATTTTCATCCTCGCCGAATCGCTTCTTCGTGTTGTTGAAATTGTTTTCATTAACTGGAGTTGTGGCGTCATCTTGACCACAATCTATAATTATAGAATATAATCCCGTCTTATTTCACTACAAATAGTCCTGTTTTCAGCTTATATCTGCCATATTTCAAGCTACGTTATCATTAATAACGCGAAACCAAAGTTTTACATAAGCTAAAATACCTAAAATAGTTCAAAACTAATTGACGAGGTGTATAAATTAACGCGAACTAAGCGTAGCTTCAACAGTTAAGTTTCAAATTCCAGCCCAGGTTCACTAAGTTATCCCTTTCACCCAGACACCCCCCCACCCCCCACTTTCGACAGGATGCTAAATTTTTAGGTCTCATAAATTTGCTTTTCTACACCAAAAACTGAATCCACTATAATTTGGCAGTTTTTAATCAAACCCAAGGCACGGAATGTTGTTTTGACGTCCGAATAACGTTCTGACGTCCGAACAATATTATTGGAATAACGTTGTGCGTCTGCTGGGAAGTTGTCTCAGCCAAAGGAATTCGAAAAAGAAGGGGGGGGGGACATACCATGGCACTCGTGTTTAATGGTACAATTTTTGGGTACGAATCCTCTCTCTCCTTCTTCATTGACAATATACATCCAACCATCGTATTTGGTATCATTAATGATGGCTGCGTAATCACCTCTCTCCACAGAAATGTCCGTTTCACTCTTCTTCTCATGTTTCTGTATGATTATAAGTTCAGGATGTCCGCATTTCGTATGTGGTAATTCAAAGTGTCGGGTTTTAGCGGATCCGTCCACTTCGTCGAGATTTGTTGGTGATTCTGCCAGCGTATTTTTGTCCTTGAACGAAACATTCTTTCTAATGCTTTTACTCGAAACACTGACGACCGACGACTTCTTCAGGTTGTTGTTTAAGGGAGAGGAGGGTGGCCTGTCGTATGTGTTAGCACGACTTCTATTTGATTGTTCGCTGGCCTGTGATGCTTGCGAAATAGTTCTTTCTCTCTTCAGTGCGTTTTTATGCTCGCAATTCCCTCCACATTTGCGACCACAAACTGGCCGGTTTCGGTCATTCACCGAAACCACCGTATTCTTTCGTAGTTGTTTAGGGGTTCGGTCAAAGAGTCTGTTATTATCCACCTGTGCGCCACTGGTGTAAAGCCCGCTCCTTCGCTTATCAAATGCTGGTGGGTCCACTACGAAGCTCTTAGGAGATGAACTGGAGAGACTACTTGTGGTTGAACTTAAACTAAAACTACCATCACGTTGTATATGGGTCCCTACAAAACGTACACTACGTGGCGAGTCATGGTGAAAAGATGAAGACCGACTGTTGTTGTTATGAAAAGCAGGTGAGTTTTTCTCTTGATACTGATGCTGCTGGTCCATGAAATAACCACCAACACCTGAAAGCTCTGATGGGTCTACCAAACGACAATGCCGGCGTGGAATGTAGCCGTCCGCCCCGTTCTGCGTACGTACGTAGGTCCAGACACCTTCGCTTTGCAAGTACTGTACAATTTCACCTTTACGTACGGGAAGTTCTAACGCAGAGCAAGGGAAATAATCCTCAACCACGACCATTAGAGTTGTGGTTTGACGAGTTCGGTTTTCCATCAAGGAGATTCGGTCTAGATTGTCTTCGAGATCATCATATTCTCGATTACGTCGGTAAGCATCGTGTGCGATGGGTTTCGGTGCTTTTTCTGAGAGATAAAAAATACAAGAAAATTACAGAAAGTGCCAAGTAAGAAAAATACTTTTTCTGGTCATGTACAATAACATTGATAGGGTCGTCTGCAGCAAATTAATAATTGAAAATGGTTGGAAAGTAAACTTAATCAATAACTAATGGCAATGCATCAAAATGATAAAAGGTGTGAAAATTGTCATTAAGAAGCCCCCTCTTTGATGTACAATAGACCCATTGGATGTCCTAGTACCAACTCGAAAACAGGGTCTTACTCCTAATGGCTCAAAGAGTAGAATTGATCATTGTATTAGATTCAAAAAGCCATAACGGTTTGAGTAATAAAAGGTTTAAATTTTTCAGTGTCTAAAAATGTTCCAGTAATGTATAGGTTTGAGTTGTTGTTATTTGGTTGGGCTTTGTTGTTATTGTTGTTATTGCCCATTGAGATGTATATGTTGGAATGAATGCCAGAGATAATGTATTAAATTATATTTATGAGAAAGTTATTAATTCTTTGGTTTCAATCCTTACTACCTCTTACCTGAAACCGCAGTTATATGTGGGAAGGTGTGGATAACAAGATTATTCTGGTTACCATGGTATCAAACCAAAACAAAAAAACAGATAATAATATCTCCTTACCTTTACTCCCTTTTAAACCATAAGGGCAAAGAAACGCCATTTTGTTCTCTTCACTCTTTGATGGCACAAGTAATGAAATCGAAAGTGTAAAATATGAAGTAGTTTAAAAATTTTTATATTTCTCACAATTCCTAACCAAGTATTTTCTAAACTTAAATTGTCATTCCTTTTTTTGTCATTTGTGACCAAAAGTTTTAAAAGCTTAGTAGGACTTTCTGTAATCTTTTCGTCGAACAAATTTGCCAACTAAACAAGAAAAATAACAAATTTTGTTTTGTTGTAAAAGCTCAATATGTATACACGGTTACAAGATTGGTTTACAAGTTTTTCACATCAAGTCCCTAATATTTGCCTTAGATTTTTCATCACAAAAGCCATTCGTTCTTTATATGAGATTTCTTATGCTCTTTCAATTTTATTTCTTTTTTGTTGTCGAGATGAACAAACATTTAGCAATTACAGGTTTCATGTATCGTCAGTTTAAACTCTGTGCTGTTCTTTTCTTTATATAGCTTTTTTGATGAATTTTATTTTGATGAAAATGCTAAATGGCATTTGATCCAATATTCTAAGTGGTTTACAGGAAAGTCTAGAAAATTTAAAATCGAAGTAGATTTTTCATTTCCAAGTTATCTATCATCTCTATCATCTGGTAAAGAGTTTAGAATCAACATTTGCTACATCACTATGATATCATAAATGAGGTTGAAATCGAGTTTTAAGAGACTTGTTCTAAAGATAGGCCAAAGAGTCCTAAGGTAAATTTAAACTACAATTGCAGCTCTTTTGATGGTAGTGAGAAAGCTTAAGGATTATTACTAGTACCTTCTGTTCTGTTCTGTCCACTAGGTACGAAAAAAATACGGTGGATTCTCTCTAAAACGGATACCATTGCTGCAAACGAAAGTGTCCGATAGAGGTGTCCGCATTATATAGATTGAAATGAACTGAAATTAGTGCATTCCTTCCAAGAAATAATGTCCATTAAATGTAGATGTATTCCCTACTAAATTGAGTTACCTAATTAAAAACAAAAGTTGGCCTGGTATGCATCCTATCTTTAGTGTAAGCAATTCTTGATGCCGATGCGATGACATATTTTATGCTAATCAAAATAAACATGTCACTCAAATTTTGCCAACATGAGATGAGAATAAAGAGACACTTTTCACTAACAAAGAAAGTAGTTTGATAGTTTTCAATACGTCGAATACAAAAATTCTGAGGCTTTAATGACGTAATCAAAATGCCAACAGCTTTCAAACACTGATATGTATGTACAGGGTATGTACGTTCGATTTAGTTGAGTTTGACATCATACCTCATTAATTAGTTTATTTTTCAAAATTAAACTTTTGAGGTTTTCTATGACTGCCAAAGACTTGCCAAGCAAATTTTACTCGAATTAAACAGTATTTGTGATGGCAATTGATTGCGAGTATTGAATAGAAAGATTGTGGACCTGCCAAATTTGAGGCCACTCAAGTTTTCCGTAGTAAAGTCTCTTAAACAAGTTTGGACAACGAAGCATCGAGGCAAAGTTTGTATCTTCTATTCAAGCGATTTTTCGAGACCTTTGTACTAAAGAAGGACATGGTGACCAAGTGGTGATATACATATTGGAAGTTGATTATTGAGACTCGGATTACGAGAAAGCACTAAACCTCGTGATGCAAGCCATATAGTAACTTTTAACATGTAAGAATATTATAAATAATCTCAAATTCCAGTTTTTAACCAGTCCAGCAGTCATTGGCGAAATACCATTTGAGCTAGTGGTGGTGCTTGAGTAAATCTAAACCAAAGGCTTATGTAATAGGATCGCTTCATAATGTTATGTTCTATCGATTGAGAATGTTAAAATGATTGAATTTGCAACGAAAATGTTCTTATATCTTGGAAAAAAGAATTGATCCAATGCATTTATTAAATTGAAAAAAATCAAAAGATTATCATTTGATTTATTGCTTTGGAACTATCTATCATATTTAAAAACAAACTCGTGGGCGAAAATGTATCAGTTTTTAATTCTGATTTACTAAAAGACGAGGGGAAATAGTATGAATAAAATAGGCCTAAGAATAGTCAATTAATACAGCAATTTAAGGAGATCTAGAGCTAATTCAAGTAACTTGTCTAGATTTAAAGAGGTCATATAATTTCAAGTTATTTTTAATGTATGATTTACATAAATATATTTTATTTATCATCTTTAAACTATGGACACAAAAATATAACGTACATATAAAAATAAAAATTTAAAACAGTTACCTTGAGAGCTTGAAAACATCAAAAGGTCACCTGTTTAGACATAGAACGATTGTCAAAACATCTATGAAAGTCTTTTGTTTGTCAACATTTTCTATGACACATAAATTAGTTTTGGCGTTATCCACATATCGTTCTGAAAAAATAGAAAAGTGTGTTATTGAGTCAATCTGGCAAGGTGGAACAGGAGCTGGAAGTCAAATTTCAGGAATTTTCAAGATTTTTAAATTTTATGTTCGTCAGACCAAACCAAGGTTTCGGTAAGATTCTAGATTTGACGTAACTTAATACCCAAGAAAAGATTTTCAATTAACAATACTCGTAAAGTTTAAAATATCATGAGTAGCTGTGCAATAGTGTGTAAGCTAATCTTTTTTTCTTTTAAATGTGTTTTTGAAGGAAAATACATACAGAAATGATCAAAATTATAGGTGGATGAAACCTTTTCTACTTTATGTATTTTTGAAGGAAAATGCTTACGAATTCTTCTCAAAATATACTCTGAAGTGACAAATAAATCCAGGGGAGAATTAAATTCACTCGAGTAAGGCCAACTAAATCCAGTAACGCATTCGAGCATATTGAAGTGCAATCAAAACAAAACTTGTCTTACTTATCATGGAAATTCTTTGTTTTTCTTCTTCACTCATCTCATTTCTCACTGGATACTGAAAAGTAAAAAGAGACAAATCGAATAATGTTTCTATCTTTAATTATTTACCAATTATATTTTTGAACAATTTGACTAAGGACATAATTAGTGTCCTAGTCTGTCAAAGACTTAAAAGCATCGTTCACGTTTTCCCGCATTTTATTAAATCATAGAAACCTACATGGGAACCATTTTTACTGGTAATCTTTTTGCAACAAACTTTAATCTTGGGATTCCCTTAATAATACTTACACCAATATAGGCCTCAGCATTGGCTCCTGATAGTGGCGGAGTCGTTGGTCCATCTTGCTGTACACAGAGTTCGATTCGAGTAGTACATTTACGACAGTTGACCAAGAGAATATCCTTATGTGATTTGCTCATATCGTGCATCGGTTGGATGTCTTCAGAGTTGGCCAATGATATCAAATGCAATAGCAAAATGGTAGTCTGAAAAAACAGATTGAATTCATCAGGCGTAAACACAACAAAAAAGCGACGTTTATATATAAGTTCGAGAGCTGTTGGCCTGTCATTAGGTCATAAGCCTCGTAATTTTTACTATCCTCAACGTGTTCACCGTATCGAAAACCATAAAAAAAGCTCGAAGTTTTTAATTTTTGATGGAAAATAATGTGTTGAATAAAGTGCTCAATACTCAATATGTAGAGCAACTCATAACAACCTGCTTCAAGTCAAAGACGACCATCAGATGATGTGGGAAAACATATCATCTGACAATAACTGTCTTTTAACGTTAAACAGACTGCTACGAGTTTTTATTTTTTTACAGAAATAATTCTTTTTGTGTGGAGTTGAAATGTTAAAAGTTACGTCATTTTTACCTGCTCTTGCAAATTTTCTTTGTGTTTGAATTCCGTGAAATCTGTCAATTCTTCTGATTTCTCTAACGCTTTTAGCGTCTCTTGCCATAACTTGGCAAAAATGTCTTTATTTCCATACTTTGAGCGTTCGTTCAGTGACGAAAGTGCGATGGCAGAGCTGATTCGGACTTTGAAATTCTTGCATTCTCCAAGTGCTTGCAGAAGAGCGGTAAACAGTTCTTCCTATTTCAAAAATAAACAAAATCAAATTAACATAAGGTTAACAGGGCGGACAGATTAATTTTGAAAGTGAGGGGCCACTGAATATAGTTAGTTACTAAGGAGGCCCCATCATGCTCTGCAAAAAAGTTCCATTTTTAGCAGAGAGAAAACCTGAAGAAATCGGAAACAACATGACGGATTTCATCAAAACGGAACACTTTTTTACGGGAATCCACAAACTATAAGATCAAAAAACCAACTTAAAGTTTTTCGATTTTTTTATAAGAACAATAAGAATCAATTCAAGCCAGGTTGGAAAACGATGTATTGTAATATAGAAAACTAACCGTCCAGTCAGCGGTGCCAATGGGACAATCAGTGTTTTCAAAGATATACCGACACGCGTAGCACGCATTCCATCTTGTCTATTGAAAGAAAAAGATTTACGAGAATAAGTTTCACGAGAAACTCTCAAAATTGCTCATATGTAAAAGATTCATGAGTCAGTATCAGTTTTGAAATTTTGTGTGGATAAAATGAGCCTGAAAATGGTTTGTGATTTTGGATTAGAGTTCGATTTAATTGGACTTAATCTCGAGACGCGAGGCGTGATTCCATGATACAAATTTTCACGATCCAATAAAAGTAATAAGCCATAATGTCACTTTTCGTTCGTCAAAATAACAATTTTAGATCCTTTCTTCAAACATTTAAAAAATTACCAAACAAACTTCAAGGGATTGACTTTCGCGATTTTCGGGAAATCAAATCCTCGCGAAATTTTTGATTTGATGCTTTTTGCCGAAAACCCCTAGGAAAATAAAGGAATTCGGTTGAAAACAGGCAGATTCGCGAAACTAAATCTACGCGAAATTTTTAATTTTCCAATTTGTGAAAATAAATCCCCACGAAAATTAATCCCATCTAGGCATTATAAAGAAAGCAGCTATAAATTGTCGGAACAAACCTTCATTTGACCACTTTTGATATTTTTAATTACAGCATTGACAGCTTCTTTTATTCCTTCTTCGAACTTCTTGTTTTCTGACAGAAAGATAAGAATTTACCATCAAAGTACTGAAAACAAAAGCTATGCTATGATCACGCATAATCTATGATTCTGGTCTTCCTGCCTGTTGGTCCAAAACGACCAAGAAAACAAACATTTCTCCACGCTCTGAAACGTAGAACAGGGCTCGAATTAGAGAAACTGGGAAGTGCGATCTTTCAGACCTAGATCTAGTTAATCTTTTATATGGAAACATCTTATATATCCCCAGCTTTTTGGGATGTTTCCGTAGAAACGATGAAGTCATGGATAACATGAGATGTCATTACGATGATGAAAAACAGGGTTTTACTCACTAAATAGTTTTTCATCAAATGCTTTCAATAGATTACCAATAGCTCTCACACCATTTGGACTGACCTTAAAAAGAACAGAATTGGATAGAGTCGAAACGTCTAAATAGCGAGGTTACGCAAGTGAAATGTACGACTTGAACCTGTGCATAACCCGACCCAGCAAAATCTTGTTGCGTAAAATCCTCAATCCTGATTATTTCATACATCAGGGCCTTCATTTTGAGAGTGGAGGGCCAGTAAATATAGTGACTACAACCATTGATGTTTTAAATTTCAAACCCTCTCATTTAGCCAATACTAAACCTCTACAGATTTCTTGATCATAGGTACTGCGCAAGAAAAAAGCGGGGTCGTCTGGTACATTTGGCTAGGACTGCTTCCTTTCATGGCCTCCACCCCCGTTGGCACGGGCCCTGACAACTCAAGAAACACAAGAGAAGAATGATACATACTTTTTCATTCCCACAAGCAGCTTTGGTGGCATCACGTAATAGGTCCAGTATCAATGTCTCTGGATATTCATTTGCTAAAAAGCTAGAAACGAAAAGCCAATAATGTGTGATAGTTAACAATAGCTTCAAAACAGCATGTTTTAGATTTTCAGGAATTATGATGCGAATTTTGGCTATTTTCACAAAAAATCCCTGGGAAAAAAATATTTTAGGTTAAAACTATTAAATACAAGAAATTTAATCCATTACGAAATCTTTTATTTCCTCGATTCGCGAAAAAAGTTCACGATAAAAATAATCCACTTGAGGTACCGAATACGCCATTTGATTCAAGCTACATATTTGACTGGAAAAAGAAACTCCAAGAAAGAAAGATTTTATTAAAAAAAAGAAGAACAAAGCTGCTTGAGTTGGCCTTTTTTAAAACCGACTTACCGATGTCTGGCGACGAAATCACAGAGATTGGCAAGTGACCATGCAGCCTTCAAGCGGACACTCAATGAAGCGTTGTTTAATTGCTTTAAGATGGAACGTGTTGCGTCTACAACAAACCAGACATCCTTCAACAAAAAACAAAAAACATAAAAAAATCAAGAACCAATTTCTTTTAAAGATTTTCATCTCGGGTGAACCTCCGCGTTTAAATAAAAAGTAGTTACATTTGACAGCTCGAGCGGTTCGAAACACAGACAGATAAACAGACAAACAGACAGGCGTCTCTGCGTGTACGGGGTAGGTCCCACCTAGCGTGAGGATCACAGCATAAAATAATTTCTTAGAGAGAGATAAACTACTACTAATGAAAACCTAAACAAAATATACATACTAAACAAAAAGCTTATATTATGGATGAACTTCTTACTGTTAACAACACAAGAGGTCGATAATGCGATATTATAAGGGTCTGAATACATTCTTACCCACGTCCTTAAAATTGTGAAAAAGGCTTAATAAAAACAATATTGTAAGGATACAAACACAATAATATTTGATATGGTGGAAACTTACATCAGTTATTGAGTCAAAATCAATGATCACACCAATTGCACGAACTGCTGCGGCCTGTGAAATATCAAAGAGGTATATGAGGTTAATCTTTTGGCCAAAAAGTTGTCAACAATATGTCTCTAACAGGGTCCACTATTCGACCTCCGGGCGGTATGTTCGGTCGTCAAGGTCAGTGCCCGTCCCCCCGGGTAAAAAAAACTTTATCATGTCAGATGAACTTTATCAATGTCAAACATATGATATCAATTACGTAATCTTGTCACTAATTTGATTGGCTTTTTTCATATAAAAGCTTACGTAATGGAAATCAGAAATCCAGATTTTTCCAAATCCAGGAATACCAAATAAACAATCATACCGATATGAGTGGTTCATCGTTTTCGGTCATCCCAATCAAAACAGTCTTCAGGAAAATCTGTTCTGGTGTCTATGAACAAAAAAATGGTGAAAGTTAGTTTCCATTAATAGCCGAAATATTGATATATTCGTTACAATGTCATAACAGATTGTGTATTCGAAATTTAATCGGAGTTTCAACATTGATATTTTTAACACCTGGATTTGCATGTTGAGGATATGATTTTTAGGAATCATGTTCCATGGGTATTCTTTTTTCACCCATATTCCCCCTGGATTCTCTCCTGATTTTCATGGAACCCTCTCAATTTTTCATCATAGTGACCCCCCTGGACGTGTCCGACTTCCTCAACAATCAGGGGTATGGACTTTTTCTGGAAAAGCCCAAAATGGTTGTAGTGTACATTTTTGTGGTAGTACCTTGAGTTTATCAAAAACCTGAGATCCCATGTTGGATACCCAATCACAAACAGCCGCTTGTCCTTTGACCGGTTTGACTGGTTCGTGGTTCAAGTATTGCGGTATAGCACCTGATATCATCTTGCGCCAAAATTGTAAGCCCTAGAAAATTAAAGGATAAAAAACCGAGACATAAAAACCTTTAAAATATGACCCTTTTAACCCTTTGACGCCGCAAACACGCCGCAAACACGCCGAAAACACTCATATCTGTGTTCTGAAAGGGTAATTTTACCGCACCATTTCATTTTAAGGCATATAAACCGAATGGTTTTAGAAAGAGTATGAAAAGAGCTTTATAACGGTACCAAGTATCTATATCTCATGCTGCAAGTCTAACATTTGAAGATTTTCTGTAAAGGAATTGGCGAAAATTTTCACCTTTTTCAAAAACACTGCAGAGTCTAAAGGGTTTTAGCATTCAGGCCTTGTATATCATGATTTTACAACCAGTTTTATAAAAAACTGTGATTTATATGAACTGTAATGAGTTTTCTCATGTTTCTCATGTCTTTTAAAATATTTAAAGTATGTCAACAGATCTCATAACAACTTTTGATTTTTACCACGCGGTAACTAAGGAATTCAAAATCATTTTGAGGTATTTCTATTGTTTGGGCGAACAAATAATAAAGTCTAAATCTTACTTTGTCAGGAGCCAAATTACGTTGATCGTTTGAGTTGTAGTATTTCGAAAGTTCTTCAAGGAGCTAAAATATAAAACAGAAGATTAAAAAGACACATTATCAGGTGACCAAGTCAGATTGCAGATCAATGGCAATTGTTGAAAGCTAAGTAACCTAGTATAGTACTGCTACTCCCACCAATTTCTTTTGGTCCGAATTCACATTTCCATAGACCCCTCGTAATTTTTCAGCTTGTTTTGATTTTCTCGCTTAGCCTTCTTTTCTGTATGGTCTTTTTTTATAATCTGGAATAAATTAGACATCATTTGGAGGCAAAGTTGGAGGCATATTGCCTCTATTGCCCAGATTCGTAGCATATTTTGTTTAGGCTAAACAAGGTAATACAAAACATATGACATCACAGCAAATGGGTCTATACTCAAGGGTTGTTTATTATGTGACCCGGAGCGTCACCTGGGGGTAATTAGCGACATGATAGGTGACCTCGCTACGGTGGTCGATTACATCGAGGCTACTAATTGGTTGAGTTGACGACAACCAGGAATCGAACCCCCAACTCTTACTGTAACCATTACATTTTAAGATCACGTAATGTTGATTTTCGAACCAGACCGCTGTGCACGAGAAGCATTAGGTAAAATCTTTAAAACGGAGACAACATGGCTCACTTGTTGTCCAAGCCGAGTTCAAAATCAATTTAGTGAGAAGCCTAATCCAGTGGATAACAGATCAGATCAGTCTTCACCGACTGAGATAACCAGCCGCAAACAAATTACTGTTTACTCACCTTAATGGCGTGGAAGCTAATGGAACCATCGCTTGAAAACATGAATACATTGGTGCAGTAATTGATCAAAATGGTAATGTGTTCACTAAGAGATAGAAGTAAGTAATGATTGGATTACAACACATGTCAATTTTGGATGGTAGATCAAGTCTTTTCACTTCAAAGGGTTTTTCAAAGACTTTTAAGACTTAGCAGCACAAAAACAACTTTTGTACTAAAAAAGTTCGCGGAAAAGATGAATTACATGGGCTGGCAATGATTTCAAGCACTTTCTCCTTCTTTTGAAGACGAATTACTCTTTCAGCAGCTGTGGATGACATCGTAGAATGACTGTCAACAATTGTTTTGAAGAAGACTTACTCTTTCAACAGCTGTGGATGACATCGTAAAATGACTGTCAACAATTGGATAAATTCTGAAGCTAACCGCAATTCAAATGCACTATCTAGGAAAAGAAAAAATGGAAATATGTTCCTTGCTTCAAATTATTCAAATAATAGCGAGGTTACGCAAGAGGCTATTTAAGACGTTAGACGCATCTGTGCCGGCCTGTACGTAATTCGTTCTAAGCAAAGCTTATAAACAAAAATATATGTACAGGCCGCCGCATACGCGTCTAACGTCCTAAATAGCCCTTTGCGTAACCTCGCTAATTATGGTTTCGGATGACACTTTCAAAGGTTCAAATCATTTAAATTATTTTAAAAACAGAAGAATCAAATGTTTAATCTGGCAACAATAAGTCCGATTAAAGTATCGCAAATACATAACAAAGGGCCGTTTTCTCGATTGAAATAATCTTTCTATCGGACAAAACTTAGCTGGACCAAGTCCCTTTTCTTTGTCCGACTAAACATTTAAAAAACTGATTCAAACCAAATTTATAATCACTTTAAAAAATCAAAACAAAAAGTTTTTTCCGAGGAGATACCTTTGGTGGCCATCAAGAGGTTATGTAAACAATGTCTAATCAGCCAAGAATCGGTCTCTTCTTCTCCTTTATTCGACTGCTGCAGTTGCTGCTGTTGTTGGGTAGTCTCCTTCTTCTTTAAAGTGTTTTCTTTGAGGAGGAATGCTTGAGATGAAATGATTTGATAAACGTGAGCATTGTCTGGTTGGATTGATATACTTGCTGCAATACAGGTAATGCCAGACTGACATAATGTGGCCTCTGTAAACAACAAACAAAGAAAAAATGTTGGATAATTTTAACATCATTTAGCACTAAATATGGTTTTTTTATACCGAAAAAGCTTTTGCTTGAAATAAAAAAACTTTGTTGTCTTTTTTTTCAATTTCTAGGTTTGATAAATCTCCAATGCAATATAAATGGTTGTTAACGTAACAAAACGATCAATTCACTATAAAAATGATTTTTCAAGAACTTCACCAAAACAAAAACATACAATTGAAAACTAGAAATTAACTTAATCCGAAAGGGTTTCATCTAAGGTGACTTTATAGGTTTCATTTTCAACTTAGAAATGTGAGGTTATTAGTCTATTTAATTTGTTCTTGACTGCTCCACTATTTTATAGTTTGAAAGTTATATATTTACCAGTAGAATGAAGGGAGGGGACAACCAATTTCAAAATGTTGGAAAGATAATCTTTGCGTAATTTCTTGTAAGGTGTATTTAACATCAACAGAGTCAAGCACTTAAACAAAATGGACAAAAAAAGTTGTAACATTCCCGTTTTCATGAAAAAAATTTGATCATTAATTTTTTCACTGATTAAAGTTTTCTTTCTTTAATGAGGACAAGGTTTCTCTTAATAGCTCGATAAACCAGTCTGGCATTCTCAAGAAATACGAAAGAAATCAGGGAAACACCATCAGCCAAATTCACAAAATTTAATCTTGCAAAAAAAGATTTCTTGAGGTCCTTTGAAGCTTGCTTATAAGTAAAACCCACTTATTCAATATCCTTAAAATCCAGGTTATCCACAATAACACTAGTATGGTAAATATCTGGGGATTACGTCATATATCATGAATTATATACCTTGATGACTTTTTCTTTCAGCAAGTCCGATTTACACGATTCGATGAAAGAGATGATTTCATCGTGCAGTAGATACAAAGAATTAACAATGCGAACTGAATATGGTGTGAAAGGGCGGTCTGTTTTCATGACACTTGACGCTCTGAAAGCACAACAGTACGATGTAAAGAAATATTGAATGTGAAAAGCTAAAAAAAAAATTTAAAGATGAAAAAGTTTCTGAGCAAACTTTCTGAGTGAAGCATCAAAACGGTTTGTTTTCATACACGGTATGACATTCATACACATGTTTTACATTCCGTGTATAATGTTTTACATGTATAAGTTTGTTTGGGAATCTGTTGTGTTTATAGAATAGGTGAGTGGCAAGAACTAATTGATAATTTAAGATTAGAGAAAGATATTGAACTGAATGAGAATAATGACAAACACATTTACATATTTTGCTGTGTGATGACTGAATCAAGAAAACCTCTGGAACCATCGATCAGTTCCATTATGGTTAACAACAAAGTGCTCTGCATCTGAATGTAAAAAAAATAATAATAAAAGAAATACATGAAACAGTACGCACAGCATAGTTCGGAAAAGGGTCTTATCCCCCCTTCTTGATATATCCCTCCCCTTCTTAGAATTGATCTATCTCCCATACTCTTAACATTTTTGTACTATGAAAAATGGTTGTTTTGCAATAGCCCATGGAAAAAATACCATTTACAATCATTGAATTTCAAGCAAACAATAGGTAAAAAGGTTAACATCGAACTATGCACAGTATTAGAAGTTGAACAACCATGACATTCCTGCAGAATCCACTCGTTCCGGCTTACACCACGTGCCCCTGGAAATATTTTTTGAAGAATCAGAGACGATTTCAATGCTAACTTATTTTTCAACATGTAGAGGGAAGATGGAAAAACAGATTTGTTGTAAAGTCTAGTTTCACTTATCCACAATACTGCATCAAATTTGTATATATTTTTCTCATGGACACAGATGGAAAGTCATGTGATATACTTTTCAACCAATAACATTCAATTATTGCGAGTTGAAAACAAATGCTATGGTTTAACTCACTAAAAGGTTTTGTTTATTGATTACACATAATTAATCTTTAGCAAGTGTTCTGTTTTCCCCCAGTTCTGACGTAATGCCGTGGCAAAGAAATACCTTAGTAGTTGTTTCATTCAAGAAGGAATATAGCAAAGATGGCTCATCAGGAGTAAGTGTGTCTGGTATCACAGCTAGCCAACAAGCAAATCTTGAACGTCTATCACAGCACTATAAAACATAAGGAGTAATACGACCCAAATAAACTTGTCATTATTTTCATTGTGAAAGCCTAGATCCAGCTATCTGTTTTAGACAAAACTTAGGAGTTTTAGGATGTTTTGGGAAGATTTCATGGTATGCTCAAGAATCATTTCATTACCGCAATAAGATGCAAGCACTTGGCTTATGATAGAAAGATGAGGGCAGACATATGTATGCCTGTGGAATGGAAAATTGAGTATCACGAATTCCTAAAAATGATCACTAAACATGAAAGCTGTCTGTTTTGGCATTCATAAAACTGGATGAAATTGACATTAACCATTCATAACTTTTCGAAAACAACAATGCTTACCCGAAGAATCTCTTGTAATGTAAGAGCGCAGTTGTAACGAATTTTGCACATTATCGAACTGTAAAAGTAAAGAAATGTACCATAGAAAAAAAGGATTTTGTTGAGGGTTTACCGGATTGTGTCAATTATTATACTAAAACATAACATTACTTTAATTGTTCAGTTTGACTTGATTCGCTATCCGAAAACTCAGATTCTGAACTTGAAGGAGATTGTATCTGTCGCCAATTATTAACAAAACCATAACCACTAGATTCTGCCTCATTTACTGAGTCATAAGCTTCTTGTATTGAATTGTTTAAATTTCTTTTCTTCTTTTTTCTGCCCTTCTTGGCATTCACTTTTTTGGTCATTGTAGATTTTTCCTTTTTCTTTGTCGGGTAAATCTTCTCCATTGTATCCAAGTCATCTGAAAAAGCAAAGATTTTTTAAGTTTGTTATTTTTTTTGTTGTGAAAGGAGGAAACCTTCAGATCTTCTTAACTTTTCTGAATTTAAGCCAAAAAATGTTTTTAATTTTCATCTAAAGCTATTTTGCAACCTTTGTCTACTGTACACAATATGCATAACTTACAGAGGATGATATCACAAAATAGATGAGAATAAAGTACCTGATTTTCTTGACGGCAAACCTAACTTCTGTCTATTAACTATACTTTGATAACCAGGTAAGCCATATATCAGAAATATCTAAATTGAAATTAAAAAAAAGAAAATTCAATCTCAAAAAAGTCAAAAGAAAAATGACAAAAGCTTTAAATAAGAAAAGAATGGAGACTTTAAATAAGAAAAGAATGGAGACTTTGAAAGAGAATGAGCTGAAAAATCCAATGACTAAGAGTATCCAGAATTGAAAAATTTAGCCTTTTACCTTGAGGAGCACAACAGCAAATTCAGGCTCAATGATATTATCATGCATGGTGATTCCTGAAAGTATCTTTTGAATGGCTTTCAACGTGACATTGATGAGCTTGAAACAAAAATATTGAGGGGAAAGTTTTTTATTCTTTCCCTTCTATTTCATTTATTAATTTGCTTTCCTAAATAAAATATTAGCGGTATTTTCCTTCAAAAATACAAAGGTTTCTCAGGCCACCCTCAAAAAAACTTTTGTTTCCAGTCCGCGGCCGGGTGAAAGTTATTTTACGAGTCACCCGGCCGGCTTTTTTTTATTATTTTTTATTATGATGATATTATGTATCATTTGATTTTCGCTATTCCTGAATGGTACAAATGTTCG